>VCRD01003287.1:14328-46541 GCA_006783055.1 Trinorchestia longiramus | reverse complement strand
ACTGCAAGCTTCACGAGCATCAGCGAGAGCGACGGCGGGGGTGAAGTGTGGGGGATGCTTGGGGGTACGACATCACCCCCCCGTGTCAGGCAGAAGATGGGAAACAGTGCTTCACAGCACTACTTTGAGAGGGGTTAGTTCTCCATATTGTGTCTAGAATATCTTGTATAAATCCTTATATGTGCAATGCTTTGTATAAAGCCTTGAATGTACAATGCTTTGTATGTATAAAGCCTTGTATGTATAAAGCCTTGTATGTGTAATGTCTTATATCTAAAATTCCTTGTATATGTAATAACTTGTACCTATAATACCATAATATTTTATTGTGATACCAAAATTGTATCTATAATATGAAAATATTGTCTATGATGCCAGAATATTGTATCTATAATACGAGAATATTGTATCTAAAATACGAGAATATTGTATCTAGAATGCCACAATATTGTATCTACGATACCAGAAGATAAGGACAAGCAGTCCTACTTTGAGAGCGGTGAGTCCTTGCTATTGTCTTTTATTATGCTTTGGTTCGCTGTGCTCTTGTAAAAATACGTTCATCTTCAGGGAATCGAGTTGTCCCTACTTGTGTTCATTGTTCGGTTTCAAATGCTCTATATAATATTGTGTTGTTTTGCTTAGTTTGAGTAATCTAAGTTTGCTGCAGTGACTTAATTCAATAATGTCATGGCTGGCAAAGAAAAAAAATCTTAGAGTCGAGAAAACTGACAGGCGGTTTCTTCTGCAAACTTCCCTCGCACTGAAATACGCTGCTGGCTGAGGAGGTGATTGTAGAGACTATGCTTTGGTTTGCGATAGTACATAGCGTCTGTCTTCAGTGTCTATTTTAGTCACTGTTTAGGAGTGTTATTGTCTCTGTTTATTCATTTCTGTTATGTTTTAGCTAACGTGCGAGTGTGTGTTTTTCAAACAATACAAAAATTTCATTGTTTCTTTATCGAATAATAAATCCACGATGATTTCATAGGTTCTTTGCATTGAATTATTAGCTGCTAGTCCGAATAGGTATTCAACTAAAACAATTTTCCAATAGGAATACTGGTAGAATTATTCGTACAATTTTCTTGAATGTAAGACTCCGTGTCAGCAGTTCATAACTTCAAATGTTCATGACTTCAAATGTTCATGACTTCAAGTGTTCATAAATTGAGACGTGTTGTGTGCAGGTCACACACGCAATGAGAGCACACTGAGTGAGACGAGTGAGAGCTCCTCTGAGCATCTGTCTTCTGAGGCAGAGAAACTTGGCAAGGTAATTGTGTGGGCAATTGTGATAATTTGTTGTGTGGAAAAGTGGGGGGAAGTTTGAACTTTGTTGTGCAGGAATATCTAAGGAAAAGTCGGTGTGACATGACATACCAAGTCTAAGCAGAGGTCTGTGTGACCTAAATCTAAGGAGAGGTCTGTGTGACCTACCAAGTATAAGGAGAAGTCTGTGTGACCTACTAAATCTAAGGAGAAGTCTGTGTGACTAACAAGTTTGTTGTCCATGGAGGTTGAAATGAGCTCAGAGGATTGTTGGAGCTCGATGTTTAATTCGTTTGAAGAAAGAGAAGGGAAAATCTAAACAAATTTTTATCTATTTACCAATGTTCGAAAAAAGTTTCTTTTATAGAAACAAGTTCCGTTTCAAATTCTATCATTAGTAAACGTTTGAAAAAATATCAAAATAATCTCGAGAATTTACCTAAAACATTTTTTGGTTTCATTAAACAAATTCATATTTATATAACAAAAAGCTGTTCACAAGATGACTTTGTGCGTGGGGTTTGCCTACATACTGATCTTTAAAAATATTCTATTAATACAAATACCAAAATCCTGAGACTTTATAAGTGGCTGAGAAAATGACAGAAAGAACAATGTGAAAGCCATATCATCATTATTGGTAGGGTAGTGCATAGACATATTTGTTAAGTGGCATTTTTGTCTTGTCCCAACACTGTAGTTGACTCCAGTCGAGGGTTTCTGACAGCTGATCCTGAACACTGGTGTCATGACTATGACTGGTGGCTATGACAGCTTGCTGATAGTTTTGTTTTGGTGCAGCGCGTGCGTGAGCTGACGGAGGTGCTGGAGACGCGTGAGCAGCGTCTGCTGGAGCTGAGTCAGCAGAACGTGGGCATCCAGGAGCAAAACCACGCGCTGCAGCTGTGAGTGCTGCATCATCACGCACTTTGGTGCGCAGGGAATGTTATAGTGTCGCAGGAGTTATAGGAGTGTTATAGTGTCGCTCTAGGTGACTGCATCAAAGATGTTAAGGCGGAATGATAGCTCTTGATACTCATGGGCTCGAAAATAGAGTCGATTTTAAAGTCAAGTTACAGTGTTTCACTTTTTTGAGTCATTGTATCTATGATATCAGAATATTGTATCTATGATGCCAGAATATTGTATCTTTTATACAAGAATATAGCCCTGTTTTTCTTGTTTTTAGCCGTGTGCAAGAATTGGAGGCGGGTGGAGGCGGAGGGGGCGAGGGCGTGGAGGAGGAGTACACACAGCGCCTCGCTACTNATGACAATAATCAATTGACACATGAAGATCGTGCTGCCAGTAAATGGTAGCCATGATACAAGCTATTGAGCTAAATACTCATCACAAACCACTGACTTGAAAAGACAGGACGCAGCACGGTCTCCATTACAAGAGCAGGATGCAGGGCCGGTTGGGCAAATTCACCGAATTTTCAAAGAAGCCTGTTTTTGAGTTACTTTCAACTTCGAGGCAGACTTATAACACAATTGGAGCTCACGAGAGTGATACGAGTACACTAATTGAAAGATACTAGTCCACACGCACGAGAAAAATTCACATGTGTTCTAAAGAATTCCTTTCTTTGATTTGCTAGTTGAATCCGCTCTTCCGAAGGAGTTTCTACTATGCTGAAAAAGAATAAGGCTAATAACGAAAAAAATTCCGTATTTTACAGGAATCCAGCGCCATTGCTATCCACCATACAATGTTTGAAATACATGTATACTCGTTCCATTGAGAAGTCCATACTTAACCTAAGATCAATACTTCATTTCAGCTCCTTAGTATGGGTCGTCTGAAATTAATTTTTACGTCCAATTCAGCAGTAAGAGGACCTGAAATATATATAGCAGAAACTTACTCATAATACGACAATGGTGAAAACTCGCAAAAACTACACATTTCAAAAGCAATCAAAACCACAAAACACAACCAAGAGCAAAGTGCAACACTCGCTCATTTTCAGAAGTATGGAAAAATGTAAAATTACTCTGCAGTAGTGTATTAGTAGAAGTGTAATATATAATGTAAGTGAAAGCAAGAAGTTGAACTTCCACGGGCTGTGTCGTATAGCAAGAGTTCTCTCTTACTGACCAAATGTGTACAAATGACTAAAACTGGTTAAAGATGACGCCCCATTCTGGACAACAACGTATAATTCAAATAAAACATGAAGGCGCTTGCCTTCAGGTCATCTGATGCAGAGCGCACACCCACAACGGGCATATACATAGAGGACAAAATTTTCAACCCTACCCCATGAGTTACTGTTATATTCCCATAAAAGTAGTTGTTTAGAGCCACCGTGGTCGAGTGGTCTGCGGACTGTGTTAGGTATCAGGTCTCTGCTTCGGGCAGAAAGACCGCGGGTTCGAAACCCGGCCATGAATACGAGCTGTTTCTCGTTTCGCGCAGTGAGCTCGCACTTATCGGTAAGCCCTCAACTCCACGCACATGGACACATCCCAGGATCGTCGCATGGAACTCACCATCATCCTTACTCTAAGAATGTTAACCTTAAGAATTTGAAAAACCAATGTACTAATGTCTATGTACTGTGTACTTGATTGGAAATAAAGTTGTTTGTATGTTTGTTAGAGAACCTTTATTTCAGAGCACCACAAACCTCTATCTGCAGCACTGCCAGCCCCAGATCCTTTGCTGCTGCCGTTAGTGCCTGGAGGTTCGACAAGCAATGACTTGAGACGTTGTTGTGCGGAGTGCCAAACGCGCGACGCCGTGTTGTGGGCGGGGCCAAGCAAAACTCCGCCCCCTGCATTTCCAGGGCCCATGTTGTTGTACATGCCACCGTACACGCTCACACCGTCTAGACTTGGGCTGGTGATGTAAACATAAATTATGTATTTACGGCTATAAATTGAGGCAGATATTGGTACTTTATTGCATCATAATTAGTAACATGTGTAACTTTCGGTACTATCGTTTCGTAAAAGTTGTCGGATTACTAAAATTAATACAAATACGCATTCGTTCAAAACTTACCACTGAGATTGTCATAAAAAAATTTTCAACTGGCAAAAAATATCAGGAATAACCAGGAATTAAGCAAAACAAATCTAAACACGCCATGATAAAAACTTGCACCGTCCCGTCCTACTATATGGCATCCTAAAGAGAAGAAAAATTAAGTAGGGAAAAAGATTTCTTATCTAGCAAGGGAACAAAACCCACAACAGAGTACACTCAAGCCTCGTTATTTGTCGTAATTCAAGTCAGAATTCAAGATTTGAAGAGTTTACATATGCAGAAAAATATTAATGGAAATCCTGAAAATTAAGGGACAATACTGAATATAATGAAGGATTCGCCTAAAAAACACAGCAAATTGTGTATCATGGAGAGATAGATAGTGAAAACAACAAAGTTTGAGCGAATCGCCACAAAAGCAGTTAATTCGTAATTTGTGAACCACAGACGTCTCTAGGGGGCGATAAATAAATAAGGCAGTGGTTCTAAACCTCATACTATCCACCCCTATTCAAAAGAGGCAAAAATGTACATACTTCATGAATATGGGACTAAATAAACATATATCTTCTAGATACTGAAGCAACCAAAGGAACTACTCTCCAAATTAGAATCGAATATGGCAACAGGAACGAGCCGTTTGGTCCATTCTTTTGCTGCTACCCAAGTCCCATACTGTATACTACCCAAGTCCCATGCCGTATACTACCCAAGTCCCATGCTGTGCCACCCAAGTCCCATGCCGTATCCTACCCAAGTTCCATGCCGTATACTACCCAAGTCCCATGCTGTGCCACCCAAGTCCCATGCCGTATACTACCCAAGTCCCATGCTGTGCCACCCAAGTCCCATGCTGTGCTACCCAAGTTCCATGCTGTGCCACCCAAGTCCCATCCCGTATACTACCCAACTGTAGATCAGACAAAAGCCACTGAGGATAAGTAACCTCTCGAGAAGAACCAGAGCGTTGCAGCAGCACACGGGGTACCTGGATATGGATCAGGACACAGTAGCATACGAAGTACCTGGAGATGACTTCAATGTCAGAGGACGTTGTGGTCTCGAACTCGTCGCCTGACGTGTGTCCAGAAGTTTGTTCTGAACCCCCAACTTTGACCATCTCCGACGTGAGGCTGAAAATACGAGCATTTTATTTAGCAGCCTTAGAGCACCTTGTGTAGTCATAGTAGCACTTGGAAAGAAATAATTTGAAATTTAATCAGGAGAGGTTTTGAACTTTTAAAAATTCTAAAATAAAAACGAATAGAAACCTGAGAAATATCAACAAAATCTTAAAATTATCCTTACATGTAATTCCTTAAGACAATCAAGATTCGAGGTAAAAAAATACAGCAAAAGCTTTGTGAACATTGAAACGATAACAAAAGAAAAATAAGGGATTACCAGCTTATCAGCACACGATTATCCCACCTGTCCGACGAGGAAGGGCTATGGTCACGCTCGGGGCCAGGGTGTTCGCCTCCGCTGGAGCAGTGCTCAGGTACTGCTTCCTGCACAGACGTTGTGATTTTCTGTTCCAAGCAATCGGGATAGAATTCTTCTCCTACTTGAACATAAGATTTCTGAAGCGCATCACTAGTAAGCCGTTGAGTTTCCATCTGCTCCGTCTCACCACTGCTACCAGTGGGTAGGTCTTCATCGTTGTCAGGTGCCTTCCCAAATTTTCCAGGTTCTCTTATAGCCTCTTTAAGAAGGTGGGGAACGGGAGTCTCATCTCCTAGTGTGCTCCATTCGCCGTCATCCCCACAAGCCCCAGCCAAAGCAGTGGAGTCCAAAGACGCAGTGATAGTGTCAGAACTACCACCGCTCTCCACTGACACATCTAATGGCACACTAACAGGCAGCTCTGTTCCTAAATCACTTACACCCTTCACTGCTTTGGCACCATCCAATTCATTAACAATAACGTTACCTTCTACAAAACAACTCTTGTCCACCTCATCAGAGACAAGGGTACTGGTTCTTGGTGAAAGATTTAAATCAAGCCTTTTTTCAGGCGCTGCTGAGATCACATCACACAAAGCCGTAACTTGAGACTCAGCAATGGCAGGCTTGGGACATGAAATATTCTCAGGCGGTTTAGAAGAATTTTCAACCTCGGTTGAAATAGTTTCAAGCTCTCTATCGGTAGCTAAACTTGAGCGGGAAGTGCCTGTGTTTAACTTACCTACAGGAGCTTTAGTAAGACTAGTGCGTTCAGGTAAACTAGACACAAGATCTTCCGAGGTCGAAATGGCGCTTCCCTCTATGAGCGTCACGACACTGGAGCTGCTTTGCACACTCTCGCTCGCAGACATGTCCTCCGAGCACGAATCCCACTTCTGACTCTCCCAGCTGATATTTGAGGAGTCTGCTCCGTCCCACTTTTGGTTGTCCCAGCCTATGGACGCAGAGTCAGCAACACCCACAGGCTGAGTGGTAATAGTACCTGCAGATACCTCGGTGGCTTCTGATCCAGCGTCTGAGTGGTCGGAGTCAGAGGTCCCGCTGGAGCCGCCCCATCGGCTCCCGGTCGACTTGGATGCGCCAGCTTCCCCGCGTGTTACTTGAGAGTCGATGACTGTTGCCATGGAGCTCGCCTTCAGAGGCGACTTGGACGGCTGCACGGTTAGAGGAGCTTCTCCTTGACAGTGAGAGAAGGACGACGACTTTTTGGAGTCTACAAATGAAGAGGACAGTTGTGGTGTGTTGTCCTGTTCATCTGAACTTTCGGGGGAAATAGGAGATTTCGGACTCTGGAACTCTTCTATGGTCTGCAAGAATAAAGATTACAGATAATGATCACAAAAGAATGTGAGCAGCAGTGCTAATAAAATTAAATAAATTATCGCTGATACAAATACATGTTAAGTTTGACCCGTAGTACACTTTGAAATGGTTATGAAACTTATTCTGATGCATTTCCGAAAGGATATTTTTCAAGCATACTCACAAAAATGTCTAGAGAAATCGTGTTGTTTTTTGCAGAAACTGAAATATTTCATTTTTCGTTCGCGCAAAAATTAAGGTCAGAGAATGCAGTCTGTGGTTGTAGGTTTGCCAGTTAGTGACAATTACACTGGTCTTTACTTTACGAATTACAATTCCCACTACCAGACGCAGCTTATCAGCTTGAATGCAATGGGTCTTTACTAAGTATATTTAATTAACCTATGAAGTTAACATTTTACTTTTGCTGAATCTTTTCCTACCATATACAAGACCAGTATCCAACTTTGATTAATTTATGGCAAGGCTAATTCAAAATCATCAGACGAAAAAATTTCTCTACAAACCTCACTTTAGAAACTCTTTCAATTAGTCAATTTCCTATACGCTACTTTTCCTATACGAGTCTCAACATCAGATCTCACACCCTACACTGGAAGCAAGAACACCTAATTAAATGTTATACACAGGTTCTGCAACCAAGTTAACAGAACACGACGCTTTGACAGCTACTTTAGATATTTTTCCCCAAGCAAACGCGAGTCTCTTCGAGTGTTGTGTATTCGTCAGACACAAACTGTTGTGTATTCATCAGGTACAAACTAGAACTGAATTTAGAACTACTTCCTCACGGAATAAAAAATATTAATCTGGGACTTGTGCGTATATCACTAACCAAACGGCGGTGGGTCAGAAATTCAGAAGTCACAAGAAAACTGACTTTATTCTTGGCATATGAATGCATTAACTGTTTTGGCTCCAAAATTGACCTCAGAAAATTTAAAAAAATGTTGAAAGAAATTCGGCTCGGTTAGTATGTTAACTGGTCATACGTATATTACTAAAGACGTCCAAATTCGAAACAGGTTTAATGAGTTTAAAATTATCACGATTTGAACGTCTTTCTACAAATTGATTAGCATAATAAAGAACTCCATGCTACATTTTTACAAATTTCTGAGTTTTGATTGAATTTTAGCCAAAGAGAAATCCTTCAAGTAGATTAAAATGACAATGAATTTAGGACCTCAGTCTACTCAACGCAGCAAACAGCAGAGGATCTGTATCCTGATAGGGCACATCATGAACTAAATGCTACAAAAAAAGACAATTAATATTCCTCATTTTCCTGGCTGTATCATTTATATTTAATTGTTATTGAGCTCGAGTAGTCATCTTCAATTTCATGATGCTTACCGCGACGGGCTCAAACGAGTAATTTTCTCTCTGTTATGTTATTCCTACAGAGTTTAAATTGAGCTACTCGTGTAAAAGCAGAGAAGTACATCAAGACAGCGTTCTAGTCACGGTCGAGAAGTGGCAAGACTTCGTGGGTGATTGCTGGAGCAACACCAGAATTACCGCAGTAACTCAATACCCATGAAATGATAATTTCACTGCAACCCATTCATGTTCCTAGATGGATAAAGTATAACGTGTATATATATTAATGTGCTTATTCAATGCATTTCATTAATGCACCTATACACAGATCAACGTTGGTTAAGACTTTTAACACATTCCCTTTCAACGTTGAAGTCGGCACAGAAGCAAAACTTAGATTAAAGAGAATAAATTAAAAATTCTGAAACAACGCATAAAACCCTGAAAAGAAATTGCTCAGAAATTATTAATATCATAACTGATGGAAATATTACGTAAATTATCACTCATCTTTACTCGTTTTTTAAAGATTTTCTTCCGAGTTTGGAAAGAAACATTTAGAATATGGCACTTAAGTAAATGATTTCTAATAGACTTCAAGAAAACCAGTAGTCCTTATAGAGTTAAATAAACATAAAAATTCGATCACTGTAATCTCACATCAATGGAAGATGAGGTGGTGGAACTGATGACCGCAAATGAGTCTGACGATGGCCTTGTCGAGTCGCTGCTGCTGGCAGTCTCTACCCCGTCGCTTACACTCGAAGCTGAAGCGTGACCATGGTTCTTCGCAGACCTCGTGCACTCGTTAGAAACATCTGAGCTGCTCTCTTCTGGACTAGAGACTTCAGACTGGGTGTTTGTTGAAGCTTCAGCGATATTCGCCTCCTGTTCCCCAGCGAGCACTTGTATATCACATGGGTTTGTGATGTCGTCGTCGTCGGCGGCCGTAGGCAAACTTTGACTCTTCGTCTCTGAATTTTGAGATACATCTTTGTTGGACTTGTCATTCAAACTCACCAACGTGCAAGGAAGTTCATTTGCAGCTTCAGACATCCCAGCATGTTTTTGAGATGCATTTTCCATTTGAGAAGTTGATGAAGTTACTGGGTTTATTTCAGAGTTGTCGGGCGCCAACCCGCCTTGTCAAAAAAAGAAAGTGACACATTTCATTGAGTTTACCAATTTTACCGATTCAAACTGATCATTATATAAGAATATTATATTAACAGGACAAAATATAAACCCAATTTAGCTTACCCAATAATAAGCAATGAAAAACGTGAAAGAACTGGTCATCATAAAGAATGCATTTGAGATTTAAATTTGCACTAAGTTCACTCACTTTTCGTGGACTCTTCGTTCTGCTGCTGCAGAACACCATCGACCATGGAGTCAGTGATGCCACTTCCCCAGCCCCAGTCTACTTCTTCTTCTCCAACCCTATTAGGAACCCCTGAAGAAGATACCAGCAAAGAAGTGGGCACAAATTCACTGCTGTCATTTTCTGAACCCCATAATGACGTGACTGGATGAGATTTATCAGGTAAGATGCTAGACATTGTATGTTGGTCAGCACTGGTTGCACTAAAAGTATCAGACGAGAATATTGTATTGAAAGATTCTTTACTACTTTCATTAGACTTGAGTATCTGTAAACTATTTGTACTTGTGATGCTTTCGGAGTTGTGAAAAATAGAATCTTTTGCATCACTGGTCGTTGTTGCAAGGTTTATGTTAGAAGCAACAGTAGTGGACGGAGACACAAGTTCTTCAAGAGGCGGAAGAGGGTCTGGTCTCCGAGATGAAGTGATCGGCTGCACAGCTACGACTTCCTTTTTGCTGGTAGAAGCAGCAGCAGAGCTGACACTACCTGGAAGTCATGAAACTAATTAAAACTCCATCCAACGAGGCAATGCATCGAAAATGAAACAAAGAAACGATGAAATAATAAAAATACCGAAGAATTCTATTAGAGCATTTCAAGCAATGCAAAAGATTCGGTGCGGTAACAATGGGTAGAAGTAATGTAATAGTTGAAAAATTAGCAACAAGATTAGGCACAAGTCTAGCATTTCTATGGTAAAGCAAAAATCCTAAATTCCAGTTCCAAATAATATATTTTACATAAAATCCCAAGCATTGAATGAAACAATTTCTGTGTCAACCATTATTATAGTCAAACTGTCAACATTCCAAAAAACAAAGCAAGTAAGACACTTGTAGCAGATACTCTACATATAAAGAATTGCCTAAGGAACTGAATATTAATACAACTTTATAGAAGCATAAGAACTTGCCTGTGTTCTCAGAAAAAGATCCAGTGAATGAACCCCAGAGACTGGCTGCCATGTTGGTGCCTGAGCCAGATGTGTCTTTGCTTGCATCTCCAGATGAAGACTCTTTTGATAAATGAGAAAATTCAGTATTAAATACACTTGATGTGTAACAGACATATAAATTAAAAACAAATTGTAACACTATAGGAACCCTTTATTTCCATAGAACATTCACATGGTAGAAAACAACACAGACAGTAAATAAAAAGGTTAGGAAAGAAAGCTGAATGAGCAATGACTAAAGTACAAATCCAGGCAAATGGAACACTGGAGGCAGAGACAAGCAGAGGTCACTTCTTGGTGACAGGAGTTAGTGATAACTTACAGATTGATTTTGCTTTATAATATAATTTTAGTAAAAAGAAAAATGATGACAAAACTTACATGTTTTCTCAAGACAAACACCAAAAACACTGTGTAACTCATACATTTTAAAGAAATACTCAAGCACAAACAAGGTTTACACCTTGCATACTAACAAATGAGATTAATTATACACTTTTTAAGCATAAAAACCAAGCCACTAGAAGCAAGTACATAATTCATTTAAAGGCTTTAACCATTCTCAAGTAAGAACCTTATTTCCCAAAGCTGAAGAATTTTCTGCAAATTGAAATAAATTTTCAAAAAGAAAATAATCCATAATGAAACATTGAGAATAGAAGAACTGTATCTTGAAATAAGCTTTTCCAAGTAATTGATGTATGACCCTCATAACCATGATTACTATTGACTTATCATGACAGTTGACTAATGATTAATGGTAAACAATTATTATACAACAGTCATTTTCCTTTCCTAGTTTACATTATATTCTTTAGCATCATTCAAAAAACTTCAGGCTTAAATTAAATATAATGCAGAGCCAGAGTTTGCATATTAATACTAAACATTCTTGAAAGCTGTATTTTTGATCCCATTAATTAATCATTTTACAGATCTACATAATACAAGTTAGCCAAAGGGACAAATCTGCACTATTCCAGTTAGCTAAAAGGATAAATCTACACAATGCTACTTAAGTATGGGCAAAAATAAGTACTTATCTAGTTAGCTAACTGGAATAGTGTAGATTTGTCCCATTAGTAAACTAGAATTGTGTAAAATTCTAGTTAGCTAAATGAATCAAACATGACAGGAGTCAGCTAAGCTACCTGTTATTTCTGTTGACTTTTTTGAGCCAAATCCAAACTCAGCAAAGAAACTGTCAGAGCCTTCCTTCAGTCTGGCAGATGTCAAGTCTGAAAAGTATGATGTACTAATACTAAGATTAAAGTAAAATATATACTGAAGCTAGACAATTTTATTGATACCAAGGTAAAGTATATCAGGAATGTGATTGAAGCAAGAATAGGGGCCAAATCAGAAGTACCTTCTAATACCAATACAAAAGCTTTACAGATTAATAGAAATTAATGAAGTCCTGAAAAAGAGTTTAGAGTGTCCAATAGTAAAATAGCAGAAAGATAAGCTCCAAAACAAAAACATTTTCCATTGCAGGTAAGCAAATTTAATATAATGATAGAACTACATGAATATGGAAACAATTTTTATTGCTCTACTATATTTTTAATTTAATTGCTCTACTATATCTCTACTCTACAATTTTTTTTAATTGCTCTACTATATCAATAGTTTCTTCATATACAGTTCTGTATGCTTTACAAATTATAAGCTACCAAAAGCCATACAATAAATGCAACCATTAAGCACAAGCCTAGTCAATCTGTGTCCTACTGCCCTGCTCAATTAAATGAATGGTACTAATAATACCACTAATAATAATGAAGTTTATCAAAACAGCAACCCTAAAAACACAACAAATGGATTCAAATTTTATTTTGATACACTTCCAGAAAACAAAGCTAATTTGTAAGAAAATACTAATGGAACTAATTTTAATAGAATTGATTATGGAACTAATAATGGAACTATATTTGAGATAGAATTCTTATCAAGACAAACTTATTTCCATTATGTGTAAATCCATCAATAGTAAATTAGAAATTGTCACAATTATAAATAAATATACTATTAGAAATAAATTATCAAATAAAAACTATCCAGAATAGTTTGATCAATAAAAAGAAAACAGAACCTAAGCAAGCAAATCATTATACATCAAAAGAACACATTACCTTCTGCTGGTGCATCAGGATCCTTGATATCAAGAGCTTTGTCAATGGTTTTCTGGGCTTCCTTCAGGGCTGACCGTGCCAGTGAACTAAATCCTGTCATTTCAAACCAACTCATGGTTACAGGCTCCTTTATCCAGAGTCACTTAAGCTAAGTGAAACTGCCCAAAAAGTAAAGCTTCTGTTATCATACATTTCATTATTGTTAAAATATTTCATTTTCATTCAATTTTTCCATTTGATGTCAATATAGTACTTTTTATACTGATTCATGTATAACCTGCACCTTAATTATTTTTTATCTGTTACAATTGAAATATTATGAAAATAGCCTTCTCAGCAGAGACAAATAATTGTTTATGTGTTTAGGTACAAAACCTCAAAAGAAACATTTGACTAAGCATGAATATATGTCTCCAACAGCTATGGAGTTAATGCACAAGTTCTGTTTGTGTGAATGAATATATAAATAGTTATGTTTATTCCTGCATTTTTATGAAACAAAGAAGAGAACCTTAACATATTTCAATACTGTTAGAGAGAAAGGTTTTTCAGTTATTTTTTTTAATATTAATATAGAAATAGAGTAAATTCGAAGCAAAATACTACATATGTAGATAATACTAGCATTCCAAAAAATAAATGCCTTGAAAAAAATTAAACTTATCTTGAATTCTTCTCAAACAACTAAAATTTCAGTTGTACTACATTCAAACAAACATAAAATATTTGGATAAAAATTATTAAAGCATTATTATTTTATTAAAATACTTTCTGCTGAGTTGCATTATAAGATTATCAACACACATGTGAAATTTGGATGCTGTGAAGTATTATGAATAAACTTTGTTCAAATTTTAGAGACAAAGATCATATATGGTGCTTAATATGAACATTTCAGCATACAGGGTGATAAGAGTAACTTTAGTTTAATGTATAAGGTAATAAAGGTACAGAAGACATTATCAAGCATTCTCTAATTATGTACTTATGTTTGGCTGTAATTATTCTCAAAATTAATAATAAGATGATCAAAATGTCTCGCTTTTAACATTAGAGATAGCATTGAATGTAAATGTCACTCTGATAGGAGACCATTTTCAAAATGCCTTACATTTAACAAAAGCACTAAAAGAATCTTCTTTCCTACAAGCTCTACTTGTTGTATAGGAACAGGAGAATTCTTATGTAGTCTGAGAAGCAAATATTTTATAAAAGTGTAGGATAATCAGTCATCTATTTTACTTTTAAAAAGATTAAATTCAAGGAAAGTAATTCAAAAAGCTGTTATTCAGCAAAAAACTGACAGGAGTATATGCAAATGAATTATCAAACAGCCAGCCTAACCCAAAAAGATATATCAGCTGTACTCATACAAGTGAGAGTTAATACATCAATAGCAATGTTTCAAATTTCCAAGACAATAAATAAATTTGACTCATGCCCTTAAAATGTATATGATTTTTTGAAGGCTGTTCAAAACCTTCACATCTCTACATATATTTGAAATTTATTCTACTCTATAGTATTTTTCACTACAGCAGAAAGCACAGCTAAGATTGTCAAGATTATGAAAAATATAAATACAGAGTAAAATACATTAAACCATGGAATGATTAAGGTCATTGCAAGGAACAAGAAAACAAACATTCAATTTGACTTGTGTCTTTTCTAAGTAGTTTATTATGTCAAGCACATTCTAACGAAAAATCTAGGTGGCATTGACAACATATTAAAATGTATGTTAGATCTGTTAAGGACACTCAATTGAATTGAAGAAGTCAACTCTAGTTAGATCTTGAAAATTTCATTTGTTTACGCATTATGACACCAAATATGTAATTGATATTACGGAATAAAATTACAAAATACTTACACTTTTTACGTTAAAACATTTAGTGACGTTTTTTGTCCCTCAGTACGACGACTGGTTAAAGTATCGTTTTGTTTACGTATACAACAGCTGACACGCAGGCACTGACAACGTTGTCCGCTTTTTATATCTCCCCTACCATTGATTAATTCTCATCTTCGAAACATTATGCATTTAAGATTTATTTGTAGAGATGAATCAAACTATCGAATATGAGACTGAATTTCAAAATTCGGATAGCAACTGTTTTCCTGGAATATTGTAATATTTTTCAATCCATATCATTTATAGAAATAGTTTTCGTATTTTAAATACGTGTCAGTACATATTCGGTAGAATAATTTCTACATAATGTTCAGAGTCACTGCATTGTGAGCTGTGTTCAGGGTTTAAGAAGACGTATATTATAAGATTGGAGATAAAAATCAGGAGGATAACTAGAAAGTCCAACAAAACTAGGCTTTACTAGGCAGTTTTCCAAATAATAAATGCATATTTTCTGATTATCGTTCAATGTGGCTTACATATTTTGACACTGAACTTCGTGTCATGTTACGTAGGTTAGATAAGCACTGTGTTAAGACACAGGGAGGAGGAACCTGTAATCTTTATTTTTTAATGAACTTTTCCGTGTAACTACAGTAAAGTTTTTACTGCCTCCCATACAGATCAGCCATGGAAAAAATAGCCTGAATCCAATTCCGAGCTTTACATTTATTTAAAAATATTGCTAAGTTGTAAATTTACCTAACATGAATAAGAAAAATGCGAAGGGCATGCCTCATGAGAGTAAGAATGTCAAACAAGTAACACTAGACAACAGAAATTCATATTACTCCGTTCTGCATATTGTACCGATAGATTTTCAAATAAATTTTATTACTTACTTGGATTATCACTTAAATGTATACAACTAGCTGACGCTCAAACTCAGGTACTTATTCACAGCTGAAGCTCCAAGATGGAACCTTTAGCCAGAATCATGCACAGGTATATGAATCATTTTTGAAGCGCTCCTAAAAGCTTCAACGTGATCCTTTAACCGAAGTAAACTAAGAATGCATAGATTCACCCGATGTCGTAACCAGTTCAGTAGTATTGCTCTGAAGTAAATATTAAATTGTGGTCCAGAAATCGCTACACCATGAAAAATCTCTGCGGCTTAGACGTCTACAGCTTGATATCACAGACTGATCACTTGCTGTTATTAATTGCTTTGGTATGAAATAATGATACATTAAACAGGAAATTCAGCGGAAGATGATGCGTAAAAACTGCAAATCTTATTAATGGTAGCATTTCGTGGCACATGAAATAACAAAAAGGCAATTAAAACATTACGCAAAGGTCGGTAATAAGGTTGTACTCAGAAAACATGCACTTCATGTAAATTTTATTCATAAAACAAATCCATCACGTTAATTTGAACGACTAGAGAAAAATTGTTTTGTGTTGATTATTACCTTTTCAAAATAATCTGATACATTTTAAATAAATGTTTAGGGTACATTAGAACTGTAACAGCAGCAGGAGTATACAAGACACTTAACCATAATCAATGGTCGAATAACATTTTCATAATTGCAAAAGTTCAAAAAGTTAAGATTATAACTTTCAAAGCCATTATACAGCTACATAAAATTGCATGACAACTGAATCAAAAAGTGTATCGTAAAAAATGATCTCCTAGTGATATCGACTCTAAATTAACAATGCCGAGAACCACATGGTGGCTTGTACAGTATAAAAATATGAAAGCTAGTATCGATAGTGGTCAACTTTGTAAGGTCCTTCTTGGGGTATGTCGAGGTACGCAGACTGTGCAGGCGTGAGCACGGTGAGCTTCACACCCAGGTGGTCGAGGTGAAGACGAGCGACCTCTTCGTCCAGACGCTTCGGCAGGAAGTGAACATCGATGGAGTACTGGCCGGGCTTCGTCCACAGCTCCATCTGTGCCATAACCTGTTCAAAATAACAAATAGAATCAGTACTGGTCAGACTTAGTCTACAGCTGTATATGTGCCATGGATCTGTTAAAAAAAATGAGAATTAAATAATGAACGCTCGCTAATATAATATTTTTGAACGCTCGCCAAAATAGTTTTTGGGGCAATCATGAATCTGCAGGGAGAACGACAAATGAAAATGGCATATTATCACTCGTTGCAACCGAACCTGTTAATAGAACTTCCTGTCCACTCGTTGGTCATTGTTCTTGTATAAAAGTCTTAGCTGAGACACGCCCCCATGAGCCTCAATGTTTTGGTCAATTTGCTGTCACATGAAATGGGTTTCCTATTCACTAACTCCAGACTCATCACACGAGAAAGCTGCAACCATCTCAGCAGCACCGTAGCAATACTAACCAACACACATTCTCCACTCATTCCTCAGCACAGGAACATTACCAAACATACGCTACTCGAATATAATTATAAATTATAACGATACAAGAAATCGATTGTAAATTCAACGATAATCCCGTTCCAGCAGAACCAA
The DNA here is from genome assembly GCA_006783055.1 of Trinorchestia longiramus. Lineage (NCBI taxonomy): Eukaryota > Metazoa > Arthropoda > Malacostraca > Amphipoda > Talitridae > Trinorchestia > Trinorchestia longiramus. The sequence goes on along the minus strand of VCRD01003287.1, from coordinate 29,313 downwards.
TTCAGTTTCAGACACTGACAATAACGTTGCACCTCTAAATAATGGGTTACTTATCTTATTTTAAGACATAGGGTTGTAACTGACCTGGTTGGTGAAGGAGTTGGACATGACAAAGCTAGGATGACCCATGGCACAGCCCAGGTTTACGAGACGACCTTCAGCCAGCAGGATGATGTGCTTGCCGTTGGCCAGGGTGAAGCGGTCTACTTGTGGCTTAATGTTGACCTGCACACCCACCACAATTATGAGGTTTTATACACGAAAAACGTGAGCTATAAATATACGGATTACAAAATATAAATTACGAGTTCTCGTCTTACAGATCGGTAAGTCTGAAATTAAATTGATGGAAAGAATGACTTTTTCATTTTTCACGAATCAAGACTTGCGATCAGTGACACCAATCCTCGACACGGAAGCATTGCCTTGCTACACGGTCCCTAATCTAAAACTAAGACGAAATAATGCTAACAAATAATGCATAGCCTACACTATTTGATTTCTGGGAACATTCCAGTAAAAAGAAATGCGAGTAAGCACCGCTCAGTGAAATTAGTTTTCATTATTCACCTTTTCCTTGCAGTTGTCTTCGAGCCATTTGACATCAATTTCAATATCAAAGTGTCCGATGTTGCAGATGATTGCATCATCGGGCATCTGAAGCATGTGTGCGCCAGTGAGGATGTCACGACAGCCAGTGGTTGTTACAAACACAGACGCTCCTTCCTTAATAGCGTCCTCCACGGTCGTCACCTGGAAATGAATTATTATTATTTACGTATCTTTATAGAACACGACTAGTAACAGCCGAAAAGCTAGTTGATCGTGACACTTGAGCCCCTCAAGACGCTGGTCTGAGGTTTTTCGAGTCATCTGAGCTAAGAAAGTGGACAGCTGTGTAGGCACGAGCAATGAACACGGGGACAAGTGAGCATGGTATTGATGAAGAGACAAGCACAACAATTACTAGAACTTGGAGAAAAGGACGTACTGTGAGAGTTGCTCAAGAAAAACAGGCCAAGTCATGGAATTATGCTACTAAAAAGATTTTAGACGTGAATTGAATACCTAACGCAGCTTGAAAAAGTAGTCTCATTTCCTAAAATTGAACGGCGGCGAAAAAGACAGAGGCAATAGTAAATGGCAACAACGAGTGATAAAAACTAAGAAAGCCGACGAAAGGTTCTGACAGGCCGATAGAAAACGAGAGCAAAAAGAAATACGACCCTACAAGGAATAATAGTAAGAGAATAGTAAGACAAGATGAAACTAAGAACTATCACCAGCTTGGTCGACTGGTGAGCGAATCTGCTTGCGAGCGAAAAGACCCGGATTCGAATCCCGCTGCCGACATGGTCGACGCGGCTAGAAATACGGCATGGGACTTGGGTAAAACAACCGAATAATTATCGAAGTAATTATCCGACCCCAGAATGGGCCAGAAGGTTCGTTCCTATAGCTTCATTCTAATTCTAATTCTTAATTCTAATGTGGATTGATGAAAATTCCCAAAGCAAGTGGAGCGATAAAGAGAAATCAGGATAGATTATGGGTAACAATGAGCCTAAAAAACATGAGATCATGTGAGAAAATATGACTAACAATAGTAAATAGAAATTAAGAAAAATAATAAGCGATCATTGATAAATGATGTGTGGAAACAATGATTTTGATGGACAGGATGCCGACGAATAATAGCTGATGATGATAGCAAATAATAGCTGAAGGACGCACCTGGTAACCTTCCATAGCAGCCTGCAGGGCGTTGATGGGGTCGATCTCTGTCACGATGACTCTTGAACCAAACGCCCTGAGGCTCTGGGCAGATCCCTTGCCCACGTCACCGTAGCCTGCAACACAACACACCTTCCCTGCCAGCATTATGTCCGTGGCACGCTTGATGCCGTCTGTTAGAGACTCCCGGCAGCCATATAGATTGTCGAATTTACTCTGCAAGGAGAAAATATTTTTTACTAGCCTTAAAACTTCATTGCATACTTTTTGTTTGAAATTCAAAAATAAATGTTGAGCGTTCTTGTAATTAATGATACCATGACCTGATTATCTGCAGTAACGAGAAATACATCATTGCCCATTTAGAAGAATCTTGACCGAGTGGCAAAGACCTTTCCTTCTCATGGCATTAAAAAATTACTCCTGCTTAACTGTAGAGCCTTAAGTTTTCATTATACCATTGTGATGTACCTGACATCGATTTGATCCCACAAATTATAGCTGGTGTTTATCAGCACTTACGTTATGAAACGTAAATCTATCTCCAAAAACAAAATTCGGGAGAGAATATTGCACGTCCTAATCTTCCCTATCAAATTCTGAAATATAACAATTTTTTCCACGCAGTGCAACCTTTGAGGTTGATTTTCATCAAACAGCTACCAAATTCATGCCTGCCTTTCATTGTAGTACACTGGGCAACACGACTCGCGTTCTGGCCTTACCTTTGTGACAGAATCATTGACGTTGATGGCCGGCATTTTGAGCTTGCCTTCCCTCTTCATCTTGTAAAGGTTGTGTACGCCGGTCGTAGTCTCTTCGCTGAGGCCTTTGATGCCAGCCAGCAGCTCTGGGTGGCTGTCGTGCACGTAGTTGGTCAAGTCACCTCCGTCATCCAAAATCAAGTTCAACGGCTGCAACAATTAATTGTTTTTGCTGTAATGGAACTAGAGTCAACGCAATCACAACGGCATTTTCGTAGATCGATAAACGGTATTCGGTCGATTTAAATTAATACAAAGTATATGGTAATACAGAAAATACGTTTTTCGTACGGTTACAAGCATGATTCCAGAATTCGCTACCGGTTTCGGTGTCTTTTACAGTGTAGCAATAGATCTGCATCGTATTCTGCAACCACTTGACATGCCGCGATGATCAGCAATAAGTCGTCAAATATACACGATAATGACAAAAAATACCTTGCCATCGGGGATGCCATACATGATCTGCTTTAAAAGAAATAGACCAACTGTACGCAATAATTCCACTACATAATAATACAGTTTGTTGCTTGCTTGGTTGGTTCGTCTCTCGGTGAAGCTTTTAAGGATTTAGATAGGAGAAAATTCAGTAGGGTATACATGTATCGTAAGCATTCTATTGTGGATACCAAAGGCAACTCCTTCGTGGAAACTCCTTCACAAAGCCCGCGTCTACTGACAAATCAATCAGAAATAATAATTAAAATACATGAATTTTCACGTGTGAGTCTACTAGTCTCTAAAGAAAACTCACCTTGCCGTCGGGGAAGAAGATGGTTTGCTTGATGCACCAGATGTACTCCTCGTCTGTCTCACCCTTCCATGCATACACAGGCACACCAGTCTTGGCGATGGCAGCAGCAGCGTGGTCCTGAGTGCTGAAGATGTTGCATGAAGACCACTGCACTTCAGCACCTAGTTCCACCTGCAACACAAACCATAGGCTTTAGTTTCCTTAGTCCGCTTCACACTGTGGTAAACGGCAATCATTTACTGCACACTGCTGTGATAAATTACGTTCTGCTGTACACTGCTGTGATAAACGGCAATGGTCTACTGTACACTGCTGTGCTAAACTGCAATTGTGTACTGCACACTGCTGTGCTAAACTGCAATTGTGTACTGCACACTGCTGTGCTAAACTGCAATTGTGTACTGCACACTGCTGTGCTAAACTGCAATTGTGTACTGCACACTTCTGTGCTAAACTGCAATGGTCTACTACTAACAGTTGTGCTAAACAGAGAACTGAACGGCCAAGCCATGACGGGGATATTGCAATGGACTACCGTGCATAGATATCTTATAACGGTAACCTAGAAAATGTGTGGATGTTGAGTACGTAGTAACTGAAATAAACCTTACAGCTCATCATAGTGACAAACTCCTACATTGAGAGGGATACACGCACGTTGAAACGAACTTACTTAATGAGGAGAATAAAGCTCTAATACATTAAAATATCAAGTAACATTCAAGGTCTAATTAGTACTTAAATGATCGTAAGCTTCAGATAAGCTGCCACTGAACATAACTCGTCCACAGCATGAAACGGCGCCCATTACGATACCACAGAGAAGACTACTGCTGTGATAAACAACACAGCAAACGACAACACAGAAGACTACTCAACAAAGAGGTGCCCACGACGGCATCACTTCCATATCCGAGCACAGACCGAACAACAAACGTATTGACAATGTGTCACAATGCACTGGACACAAAGGTAGTTCTTTCATGTGTAGCAAAGGGAGTACGTAAACTTGTAGCTGTAGTAGATTGCCAAGGCGTAGATTTATTTTTCTAAACTATGATCAGGAAACAACTAGTGTTTGCTATTAAATGAATTCCTCTGTTTTCAAACAAAATTCTAAGTACACCTTCGATTTGCGCCATGACGATTAAAAAATACAGAACATTATAAAGCCCTATATTTTTTATTTTACTCTTCTTCCACATTATTAACTTGCTCCCATCTCCTGCTCATCTCTAATCACTACATGACAGCATTGCTGTGTTCATGTATTCAAGGACGGGCCTTGAATATAATTAAGGGGAATATAATGAAGGTGAATATAATCAAGGTGAATATAATCAGTGACGGGCACTCACGAGAGTCTCGATGAGGACGGCGGTCTGGATGGTCATATGAAGACAGCCAGCAATGCGGGCACCACGCAAGGGCTTCGCGGCGCCGTACTTCTTCCTAAGCGCCATGAGCCCCGGCATCTCCCGTTCCGCCAATACGATCTCCTTCCGCCCGAAGTCCGCCAGCCCAATGTTGGCTGCAAACATGCCATTTACGTATTATACATTTAGATATTTCAAGTACATGGCATCTATTTTGCAACGGAATGTTTCAGGTACACGGTACATTTAATAACGGAATATTGAAGGCATATTACACTGATTTGATTACGAAAAGTATGTCTCGTTTCAAATTTACCATTATAGTCCACATCTGTTGGCAGCCGTTAATTTTTTATTCATGAGCATGAAGTACCAGTCGGCTGTACCACCTAGTCGGTCACAAGCGCATTGTAAATGCTACGTTACCTTAATTTTTAATAAATTAAATTAATTATCGCAACAGAGAAATAAAATATAAGAAAAATCATCGCGCGACGTTCGTTTATTTGTTTCTGTCGGTGCGGAAACGACCTCAGAGAAAAAACAAAACAGAAGCGAGTAACGTAACAACAACATGTGTGTTCGGCAGATCGACAAATATAAGTACTTGCATGTTAAGCAATATAAGGTTATCCTTAAACATGCATATAATTGTTTACATTGACATCTTTAAGATCATCAGACCAAGAACGTCCAACTTCACTTTAGTCGCTCCTAAAATCATTGTCATGCTGCATGATTAAACAAAATCCGCCCCATGTTGGCTAGCTGCAGTAGAATATTGACGTTTACTAGGTGCTGTTAACGATCAACATCGAAACATTGCTCAATTAATACCAAGAAACATTATAAAAGAACTGCAGTGCTGCGTGGGCAAAATAAAATCCGCCGCGAGCAATACAAAGTGCGTGTGGAAGCCACGTTGAGCCAAGTCCCTCACCAACAATAATTCATTCAAAAATTTTACTTGCCTGCTAACGGGCTATCAACAGGCGTCAAAATAACAAGTAATTTCAAATTCATGTACATTTTTCACCAAAAAGGTGTGGGTTCAGGAAAACTTTTCAATAAAGAACAAATCGAGTCAATCACACTATAAACGCTGTTCAAACACTCATTAACAGCTTTTCAGTAGTTGCATAGTGATATCAGTTATCAACCAAAATACTCACCGACTTTGTATGGTAGTTTTTGACTCATGTTGACGATTTAAATTGTAATCCTGCTTCCACACACTACTTGTAAAACACGCCAAATAGACCTCCTGCTTGGCCCGGCTTGTTTATATACCGAGGCATGCGCTGCAGTTGCCAAGTACTACCAAAGCTTTTAAATACGCCACGATCTCTTCTATTAATTCAACTCTGAAGTACATATACTATTTAAATTGGTATCACATGCAGTTTATCTATTCATTCTGCGCATTAATAAGTTACGTGAGTATGAATTTAAACATAATAATTGAAACGGAACCGAAACAAAACAGCAACATTGTTCTGCTGCGGTTTGAAGTAAAACGAATAAGTATCTGAAAAAATATACTTTACTATTATTAAGCAGCTAAAACTTGATTTCGTTTAGTCATAAAAATTAAACTTTATACTTGGTTTCTTCCGAGAAAAAATAAATAGGAGTAATAGTTCCGCTGTCTAGAGGGCGCTATGAAACAATCGTACTCTGCCATTTTACAGTAGTCTTGCTGAGGGAAAAGTTATTTAGTCCGGCATGATAAAATTTACCACTCGTCTGTTCATTACTTCGTCCACGGTGGTAAGATTTATAGCTTTGCCTTCATGTTACCTATCTTGATTTTGGTGGAACACTTGCTGCAATGGAACAATAATTTGGTTTCTATTCATATGTTTGGTTGAAGATGTACGATGAGCAACTCATTTTCACGAACTGTAATAGAATGATCAGCACAAGCGCCCAACACAGTAACCTTTTTTGTTACTGATCACTCACACAGCCGAAGCATATTGTATGAAGATGTGGAGCCCAACCTACAATACTAAGACTGTAAGCTGGACAACATTTTTCTTCTTAAGGAAACAGAAGTACTAGCAAAAGATTTTTTTCGGCATGGGACTTGGGTATCGACCCAAGAATGGGCCAAACGGCTCGTTCCTATTGCCTTATTCTATTCTATATAATTCCAGGAAGAAACGTGAAACTATGAACACAAGACATAACCAAGCAAGTCTAATTTCACATGTGTACTTTTTATTGCTATATTTAGGCTTGAATTAAAGTCTCGCAAGATATGGTAGGAAAACATTCAATCAGATATACTCGATTTAGCTCTAAATTCACATAATTTAGGAAAACAAGCCAGGTGCACATTGCCTTCTAAGTTCACACAAAATAAATTTGATGTTACTGTTACAAAATTACAAACAAACTGCATACTGTTACCCTGATTCCATTTCAGTTTGAAAACACTACAGGGTTCGCATTGGTTGATTACTTCTGTATATGATATGTCAGTTAGTAAAACATTCGTAAGGCTTACAGTGGGTTTGTTACACACGATTTATTATCAGAATAATGGTTTTACATTATAGATTTTTTACTGTACTATTACATTTATTCAGTGTCATTGTCTCGCAAAAGCGCGGAAATAAACAAAGTCATCGTTGGTTTACAAAATTGAAACGACGTCAAAGAGCTGAACTTGTGCTCTGGAAGGTAACAAGTAATGTCCGGGGACGTAAAGATTCTTAAAACACTAATCCGTGATATGTAACATCTCTGAAGCAAGCTAACTACGAGAGCTTACACCTGGAGTTCATATAATTTACTCGAAATATATAGCCTGAATTAACTGTTTGCCTACTGACGGTAACTCTCGGTACCTTTACCAACTGTCGTGTTCACTGCAAGGAAAGTTAACTTAGCAAGCTGTGAACACGACGCTAGTGACAGTTCCGGACTGTCGTGTTCACTGCAAGGAAAGTTAACTTTGAGTGTTGTGAACACGACATTACCGACATGTACCGTTGGTTGACAAAGGGTAAATGCACGGAGACGAAAATGAGAACTTTCGATATATCGACCCGTGGTGTCCACCAGTTCAGTACGTAGCAGTTTGTTGCTGGAAGTATCCAGTTCTAGGGTTTAAGCAATTACCCATCTAATAGATAATACAACGTAAGAATTTGGTAAATCGTTCTGCACTTAATTTTATGGTAAGCAATACATTGGACTGTGAAGGCTGTGAGTGACAGCGAGAAAAATGGTTTAATTGATAGGAGCAGAATAGTTAGGATGATAAGAGACAGTAATTAACTATGCTGTTTTGTCTTTTAAATAAATAATTACTGTGCCAGTCAAATATGTTAGACCAAAACATTGTTTTTCTGGATAATTTTGCATATTTTCAAAATAGGATTCTCGTTTCTACGTGGAAAACGCTGTTTCTTGGTGACAATTTTGTCAAATATAGGATTCGTGCTTCTATAATTGCCAAACTGTTAAAAAAATGCGCATCATTGTGAATTATGTGTTACGATTGGGCCAATAAGTACAAAATTGGCTGTAGTCTCGCTCTTGATCTTCAACCAGTCGATATGCAAAGATTAACTGCTTAGCATTTCTTGAGGGAATTTTTAAAACCACAGACCAACCCCCTGTTACCTTAAAAGCTATACCAAAAAATTAATAACTTAGATCATACAGTTACTATATTACTCTATTAGTCCTAATTGTTGCAATTTATTGACATCCTCATTTTCAGTAAATCCTACTTCTAAGTGTAAGTAGGATTAATATTTCAAAAAAATGCATTTCAATACACTATACATTTTTCTATTGACATTGAAGCTCCAACGATCGCAGCATGTAGACGTTCTCCTGGTTTTTACCGAGCAATGCAAACGCCTTAATATTCTTCGCTGCGAGTTGCTTGGCAACAAAATCAAGTTGGTTAATCCGGTTCCCTACTATCACGATCCAGATGCGCTGCTCGTAACTGATTCAATATTATACGACTAATATAAAGTCGTGCCCGTCTGATTCTATATCCTAAAATTGGGCAACACAAATCCCTAATGAGGGAGTCTTGAACCATGGTACTTCAAAAACCTGAAAACTTCGACGGATTATACGCTATGCATTATACGTCTTTGGCTACGTGTTTTTAAATGGGTGGAAGTCATTCACGCAAACCACCGTGAGGTAAGTCACACGTCTAACCATTTTAAATGGGATATGCATCGTAGGGCTTTACATCTTTCGCCAGATTTACCCTTGCTACAACATTGTTCCAGTGCATTTTTCTTACGCACTAACACGCCTAATAAGAGAAGTCAGGCTCGAAATTGAATGCTTTCTTAAGTCTGTGATGTATGATTTATTTCTTAAACTTACTCTCTTCACACAGGGGAAAAATAATTGTTATGCGCGTTGCTCGACAGCGCTTAATATTCATATAAAAAATAACCATAAAATCAATCTCAGCCTTGTGCTACCGTAACCCACCGAAACGCAATTTTCACTAAAAATAAATCATCGCATATAATCTAGCAAAACTCGTGCTAATACTACACCATTACCTAATGAAACGCATTTAAATATCAATCGTAGATAGCTGTTGTTCACACGGTACTCCGGCTTAGCAAGCTGATAATAAAGCACTTCAAGCGTTCGACGACATTCTCCATATTCATCTTATCTTTTATCGAGCGAGGGAATCAGAAGGGGCGAGTACTTATGACGAGCAGCAAAATTTTACCACTGGACAAAATATATTACCGGGCTGTCACTTACAGAGCACGTCTTCATTTAAATGGGTAAAATTCCTCACTTTCGAACGATTCGATAGTAAAAATTCAAGTGAGGAATTGATGTTCAATTTGAAGATTCACGTGACGGTTTCTTCTCCCCACAACAAAACAATATCATCAAAAAAGCCAAGGCTGCGTTGAGATAGTTTAATAAATGAGGACCTTGCATTTTTCCCTCTATAATACCGCTTTTAGGGCACATTCTTGAAACTTATTACGCTGACTCCACCATACCGCTCTACCTCCAACCGTTTAAACTTTACCTATAGCTTCCATCCATCAACTTTTACTGACCATTGCTCATTCATTTCCTCATATGTATGTACCACTGCTTCAGCGTTTTTTAGTGGAAGAGGCAGAACTAGAGATAATAAGCGCTGGTGGTCCCTACTGAAAATACTTGGTAACATTACGATGGATATAATTAAGTACCTTCACAGTCCCACCTGCCAGAGACTACCCAACACCGTAAAATCAAACATCAAATCCACTATTTACAGCTGAACTATCTTTATCGGTCAAAATTATTTTAATAATCGATTTATCATAATAATCTGTTGATCATTTTAATATTCAATTAAAATACAAGCAAAACTATCACAGGAAAGGTATAAAAAAACTATGGGGAGTAGTAAAATGTGACAAAGCGGCTCTCACAATATATTTAATACATTACTAGGCCGCAAGACGAGGTCGTATTAGAAAGGTTCAGGTTACGAGATGTCAGTTATACGGCACTTTAGAAATATCATTTACAGTGATCTAAGAAAGCTAGACCTAGAAATGAATTTCGCCCGCCAATAAATTATAGCATCGTCTTAGTGTGCCATTACGATAACTACAGCGTTATTCTATAAGCAGATCGATATTTTTGATATCAATTATTTTTTAAGCATCTATGTTGGTAGCCATGCAAGATAAATTAACGCTATCAGAGCACAAGTCAAAATATATCGGAATCAACCGAACAGTCGACGCTTATGTCTAATTTTATTCTAAGCTCAAAATCGTTCACAGAGATACCAGAAATAAACTTAGCAGCGAAAGTTCAGTTCACATACAGTATTAAGAATGCACGTTAATTACCGTATGATGTGCACCGTCTTACTAGGGTTACATTCAACAAAATCGAAGTAAATCTGAATAAAAATACCGTACGCTCTCAGTAATGAAAACAATCACATAGGACATTGAAGTGATACAGAACAGGATCAAAACCATCGTGTATAAGAAGGCTGACGAGGTCACACGTCAAAAAATAAAAGTCACGATTAGCGAACGCATCCACTACAATTGTAGGCGTAGTGACCATTACGAAAAATTATTCAGCTCACTTGAATAGTCCCCTTTGATTGCAACCTAACGCAAATAAAAGAGGTTTAGTGAACAAATAATTCTTACACGACACGATTAATTACCAATGTAAAGGCTCACCTGCACGCACAAATAAGACCAACCACATCAAGTTTAGCAATGAAAATAATTGACGAGAGCCAATGTAATCATCGTCAAGACGAAAATAATGATACACAATGAAAAGCAATATTGGGGTCACAAACAAATTCTTTCACTAAAGACACTATCAAAATAGAAGGGAAATATTATCACAAAACAGGACCCAATAATAGCCCCAAATACAGTAGTCCTTACGCTGAATATTCGTGTATACTCTTCGTAATTGATCCAGCCATTGGTCTTAAATCATAGCTGGAAATTATGCAGACTACGTTTTTCTTATTCCCGCGAACCTGCACATCACACACTTGGTGTACATGCAAACGCTGGATCAGAAAATGCGTGTTACGAGTACATGAAATTGTGACAACGGGAACACTTACGGTGGAAGGGTACTATTACTGCCAGGAAGACGGCTTGGAATGATGCTCCCACTCAGTACAGGCAAGGGGAACGAAATTGCAGGAGTAACCAAATTTTTCTTAGGAATTATTGAAGTTTGAGAGGCTGGGGATGTACTGCGTGGCTCTTAATGTGTCACTCTAACCATAGAATCATTATAAAGAAATAGTTTTCCAAGAGACAAAAAAACTATGATAGTCAAAGAACAGTGAGTCTACCAGAATTTATAAGGACAAAAAGAAACATAAGACATTAATAATTACTTGAGTGACAATTTAACAGCTTTCTAATGAGCGATAATAAACTAAATATCACAGAATACTAGAAAAAAGTCAAAACGATACCCAATCATCGAAAGCACGGAATACAAAATAAAGAATACTTCTTTAAAGTCGTAGAAATCGTTTGTGAAAAGTCCGAGAATTCGCATACTCTAACAATTAAACTTTGTGCTCAGAGGAGGATAAAACTTTGAAAATTGGTGTGAACTTCATATGTGAGTGGCATTATTCCCTATTGTCTCGACAGTTCTTTATGGACTCCCCTATGTTGAGTGAATACAAATAAAAACGAGGTAGGTATGTCCTACAAAATGCAGGCAATATGACCTTTTCAACGAAAAAACACATCTCGTCACTGCCCTCTTAAAGATAACGATGGCCGAGTGTAAGTTAGATCCCGGCACAAGTCCCTTGTTCCAAGACCGCGGCACAAGTCCCTTGTTCCAAGACCGCGGCACAAGTCCCTTGTTCCAAGACTGCGGCACAAGTCCCTTGTTCCAAGACCGCGGCACAAGTCCCTTGTTCCAAGACCGCGGCACAAGTCCCTTGTTCCAAGACTGCGGCACAAGTCATTTGTTCAATTTGCTAACGACAGGTAGAACTCCTACATAAGGCTGCCTATTTGAACCATTACAGGCTTGAAGCTTTCTAAATATCTCGCCACCAACGTATACTAACAAGGAACTCCTAAAACGCCTGCTATGATATGGAGAGCTGTAGTAAAAACGAACAAATCATCATTCTTATTTTGAACTTCAGGAAAAGAAGTTTTCATTTGCATCAAATGAAGGACGCAAACTACAATTTCAATCTTCGTGTTCCTTATATTGTTCATTTCAACGAATAATGAAATGCGTACATATTATCAACTTATATCTTTGTGTTCCTCATATAGTTTAATTCAATTATCAACTGGAATCTTTGTATTTCTTACACTGTTGAGTTCAAATAAACGAGAAGCAAGTGTACACATATTTAGTCACGAGAAGCGCACAAAAAAGCAGCGTTACTAACTATATATCGCTACAAGATCACCTTAATCTAATCACTTTCTCCCTAACATCGTTAATATTAACCAACCTATGATATAAATCTAAAGATAGAAGAATGTACAATCAAAAAGGCATCCGAGTAGAAATGTCAGTTACAGACGGCCTTTACGCATTTTAATACTCAATACTGAGATCTTCCATTGGAGTACAACCAATAAGGTTATCAATGACAAGCTACTTAATAGAATACTTTCTAAGATGAATTAAAAAAGATTAAGTGGAGCGCCGTCTGCGACTGGCATTTCTCCCCGAAGACTGATCAAAGGGAGCATTAAAGCTTGGGTACAATAACTGTAGAGTAAACCACAGCTAAAATCACTACTACTGAAGTTACGCACGGAAACTGGAAAGCGGAACACTGCGAGAACTGAGACGTCAGTAAACGTTCCTCTCGTGTGGAATGCTTTCGAAGTTCACTCCGAGAAATGAAAACAAAAACAAGCGCAGGGATTTCATGTGACCTCAGCAAGTTATGGCGCAAGGTTTTTTGTGATATTAGTAAGAAAGATATCAGTGGGTTCGATGGAGACACGTAATCAAAGAAACAGCGAGGTTCATTTAACAGACAAGTAAATATGTTAGACAGCGAAACGAGAAGAAACAATTGTAAAGCTTGACGCTCAGACCAAATGCTAACTTGGCACAACGAAATCTAAAAGTCAACCTAAACAAATTGTCCCCAAAGAGTCGTAATACGAATATACAGAGGAATAAGGGGACACTGAGACCTTGGCGTCATCTCTACACACTGGGTATCAAGGAAGTGGTTGACTGTGGTTCGTGCGAACTGACTCGTATCTACAGAGTGAGACAATTAAAGGACTAGACTGTTTGGTTTTGAGTGCAATAAATAATTCATTGAATTTTACCACTGAATTTCATCCGTTATTTCTAACTTAGAATTTTTTCTCGCAAAGAAATGTCATCACAATGCCGTTTTAGATGATGTGTTAATTTGCTTTCCTCTTTTACCCATCTCTAATCACTACATGACGGCATATTGGAAAAATACCTATAATAGTTTATCTGTGCATTTTAAACGCAAAATTCAAGTATAATTTGTGTCAACTGAAATAAATGATCTAGTTTGAGCTTTCTATATGAAACCATCTAATCGATAATGATGAATTGAAAAGCTAATCGTTTCACAGCTAACTGTTGGGACAATTAAGTGCATTTTATGCAGTGCGCTACGTGTAAAGCTGCACTCTCTACCTCGTACATTGTATTTTTACGGACATGAGCAAATAGTATTTTTGACGGTATGATCTATTGACAATTACTGCCTGTACTTGAAGATTCCAGACCCAGATCGAGAACACGATTTATTGAAGTCTGTTTAAAGAGAATGAATGCATTTCAGGTCATAGCAAGCAAGAGTCCAGTGTTTGCAGTTCACAAGAATTGTCGTATTACTCTTTACTTTGTTCCTTATTAGCTATCTCAGAGACAGACTGGAGTAATTTGTTGTAATCTTTGACTTGGTCGCTTTTTTTGGCGCTACAGATGTCCTTGACTGCTGAGTCGATGTAGGTGTTGTCGAAGCCTGCCTGGCTGGCCATCGTCTTGAACTGGTCCACTAGCTCGTTCATGTTGAAGGACGCAGCGTTAGGGGCTCCCATCCCCACTTGGATGGAGGAGAGAGGTCCTGCACACGCAATTATCTATATAAATATCCACTACACATACTGACTTTTATATCTTATAAAAGGGACCGTTTCATATGGACATATTGTGATTGTCTTCATACATACACCCACACGCATTTTGAACGCGCGTTTTACAATGGGGACTGTTTCTTTGGAAGCATTGGAGATAATAATTATATTCATAAATACGTACACCTATCCCGAATGTACATCTCAGAATAGGGACTAGTTTTAAGAACTATTACGGACATTAGGTGATATGTTCCCCTTAGTGTCTACAAACTAGACCGACAAAAATAGATTGAACCATGATGCTGAACGCCACAAAAATATGAATGCCTCCAGGACTTGGGTCATTGTGCATCGATTTCAAGATTAAGTCGTGTGGCGTAATTTTAAACGAAATCAGCAAAAATCGACGAATACCCACGTCTCACCCGGTGTATTATTTTCTTACAGGTGCCAACATATTTTTGAAATAATTGGAGTTGCCAACAATCAAGGAACCACGCAGCTGAAGTTCATGACAATTTAAAGATATGTAATAAAGAAGCGCACCTGCATTTGAGTTTGTTTCTGAGCCAAGTTGCATCGTCAAGCCTGCTGACTTCATTTCCCTCTCCATCTTGACTTTCTTGAGGCCTCGCTCAATGTAGTTCTGGAAGAACTGCGATGATTTGCTCAAGAATGGACCAATGTCGGCCTCAGGGTGCAGAAGCTGGAACTCGTACAGC
>VCRD01003286.1:46436-64649 GCA_006783055.1 Trinorchestia longiramus | reverse complement strand
ATAGGGTGTCCCAGAAGTAACTGACCCTTTTGATTTGCTAATAAACCGAAAACTATTAACGCTAGGATATTGAAACTTGTTTTATTCGAAAGAAAAACCTTTTTAAGGCACAATAGGATACTTGGTATCCTATTGACGAACCAGCTTGACATTTGATTTTTGCTTCATTGCAAACCCTTAATTTTCATCATGTCTCCATACACTATACAGCAAAGAACAAAGAATAAGAATTTTGCAAATCTACACACGGACAATATCAACAACAGAAGTGCAACGTGATTACAGAAATTATTTCAGAACAACAACCAGTCCTTCGAAGAACACAATTAAATCGGTGTATCGAAAATTTACGGACACTGGAAATGTTTGCAATGAAGTAAAAATCAAATGTCAAGCTGGTTCGTAAATAGGATACCAAGTATCCTATTGTGCCATAAAAGGGTTTTCCTTTCGAATAAACAAGTTTCAATATCCTAGCGTTAATAGTTTTCGGTTTATTAGCAAATCAAAAGGTTCAGTTACTTCTGGGACACCCTGTATAATAGTGCATGTATTACATAGTTTTTGTACCTGACACGGAATAGTTGTCGCTCGTGTTTTCTTTCAGTGAAGATGGAGGTGAGTTGAAAACGTTGATTGCCTGGAACATTATAAATTGTTTTTCTAGTTCTAGCCTCACCTGTAGTAAATTTAATACTTTATTACGCAATGAAAATTAATATGTATAAATACATTTCTTAAGAAAATACTGCTAAACGAATTTAAACTGATATTTCTTAGAGGCTTTATGAAGCCCTAAGGTATGAAAAGTTTCTTTGTTGTAATCAATTTTTTTTTCGAGACAATTAGAATGATCTTATCCAAAAACATTTTTCCTTTAATTACGTGGGATTTAGGTTCACCTCCCAACAATACGAGTGAATTAAATAAATAAGTGTAGGCGAGAGAATAGTAACAGATTTCCAGAGAATCTTTCGGTAAGAATTTAGAAACCAAATAAAGCAGGCAACAGCACATATTAAGTTGAGTACAAACTGCTGTTACTTGCTCTGAAAACGCCAATTTATCATCTAAAGTGAACTCCAGATACCTAAAAAATTAATCACTCAAGAGTTTTGCCTCTGAAAGTAATATTATCGTGAACATCACCTAGTACAGTTAACTGCCTCACAACATAGAAGGTAACATGTACACCGAAGGTAATGATCAATAATTATTACTGTCTCATATCACAGAAGGTAACATGTACACGGAGTGCAATGATTAATTACTGTCTCACATCATAGAAGGTAACTTGTGCACGGAGTGTAATGATTAATTACTGTCTCATATCACAGAAGGTAACTTGTAAACGGTGTGTAATGAACAATTTTAAATGATGAACTATCAGATAACGGTTACATATATGTAGATTTCGGGGTATTTGAACTCGAGAATGAAACTGTAGACGCACAACAGTAATGGGCATAATAATAATATTGATAACAATACTGATAGTAATTATAATAATAACGATAATTTTTATTATCAATATTCTGGTAATTTTTTTGATTATTATTACTATTACTAGTCAACCACACGTGAAAATTCACCTGTTCCTCGATGATTTTTTCGTTTGATTTGCCAGTGGACGCGGGCTTCGCGAAGGAGCTTCCACATTGAAGGATGTGCCTTTGGTATCCACAATACAAGCTTACGATACATACCGAATTTTCTCCTATCTAAATCCCTAAGAGCATGACGTAGAGACGGAGTAAGCAAGCAAGCAAGCAAGCAAGCAACAAACTGTGTATTATTATACAGTGGAATTATTGATTTATCAATAACAGAAACAGAAATTCAAAACAGAAGGCCAGCAAAAACCTGTCAGCAATAATGTGTCTAAACTATCAATAATAATTCCACTACATAAATATATACAGTTTTTTTGCATGCGTGCTTGCTTGCTTGGTTCGTCTCTCCATCACGCTCTTGAGGATTTAGATAGGTGGAAATTCCGTAGGGTATACATGTATTGTAAGTATTGTATTGTGGATGCCAAAAGCACATCCTTCAATGCTGAAACTCCTTTGCAAAGCCCGCGTCCACTGGCAAACCACACGAACAAATTCAGTAAAAAAACGTGAATATTCACGTGTGGGTCTACTATACATATAACTAGACAGCTCCCGTGGAAATTGCACGATTTAGGTTCGACTGATTTGAAATTATTGTAAAAATGAACGTATTAAAGATTTACGACGAATTATTGTAAATTGAATGAATATTTTTATTAATGTATACAGAACTACCATTCTGTATCTTATCTAATAATAACATGGCCCTGATAGTACCCGTTGAAATTTCTTGGTTTAAAAGTGATAAAATTAAGGATCTATGAAATAAAATGCATTTTCTAGTTTTACCCATGGTACTATCAGAATCAGAATGTTTTTCTTGAATGTATACAGAACTTTCATTGTGTATCTTACCTAACGATAACATGATCGTGTAAGAGAAAAAAGTTAATAACGGAACAAATGGCGTGTTTTATAGTGATCCGGTGCCTTTAGTATCCACAATACAATGCTTGTAACACATGCATACCCGTTCTGATTTCAGTTTAATAATTAATCTTCAGTAACAGATAGGAAGTAACAGGACAGACACACACAGATACAGCAAGATGGATATACATAGTCGATTATACATGTAGATACCACACAGTTTAGTGCTTACTTGCTTGGTTCGTCTCTGTGTCACGCTCGTAAGGATTTAGATAGGAGAAAATACGGTAGGGTATAAATGTATTTTTAGCATTGTATTGTGGATACCAAAAACACATCCCACAATGTGAACACTTCTTTGCCAAGCCCGCTTCCACTTGCAAATCAAACTAAGCAATTTAGTAAAAAACACGAGAATTTTCACGTGTGGGTCCACTAGTCTACTTATACAGGGTGGGCAAAAAAGGATGTCCCATTAAAGAACTTCTATAACTCAAAAAGTATTTGAGACAAAAGATAAAACTTTATGTCAAAACATTTATTAGATTTATGAATTTTACTAAAAAATAACACTTAAGTGTGGAAAACAAATTTTGTTAATTGACGCCCGTTTTCGCGACAGCACATTTCTAACCTATTTTTACAATTTCTGTTACCTTCGTTAATGTGTTGCCGTTAATTTGCTTGATTTCCTCTGGGATGTTTCTCTTTAATTGAGAGATTATGATAGGTTTATTAATGTAAACTTTTCCCTTAAGGTATCCCCATACATAAAAGTCGGGTCTGATCAGGTGCGGTGATCTAGGCGGCAGTTAACATCGCCATGCCGAGAGATAAATTTTTGTGGAAACAAGCGATTTAAAAAATTATTGTTTCTCTCGCAGTGTGACTCGAGGCGCCATCGTGTTGATACCAAATGTTTCTTAGATGTCTTGCTTCAAGTTGAGGTTCAAGGAAATTACTGATCATATTTCGATATCTTTCTCCAGTGACGGTCATAGCATTACCCATTTCGTTTTCGAAAAAATATGGCCCAATGATTTCATCAGCCATCACACCACACCAGACAGTAACTTTCTGCGAATGCAAAGACTTTTCAACAAATTGTTTAGGTTGTTGCTACACTCAGATACGACAATTTTGTTTGTTCACATATCCTGAAAGATGAAAATGGGCCTCGTCGCTCATTATTAAATTTTTAAGGAGATCAGTATTATCTCTTATGATATTCAACATTTCACGTGAAAATTGCAATCTTGATGCATAGTCTGCACCATTTAATTGTTGGGTTATTTGCAATTTGTAATGAAATAATTTGAAATCTTTTTCCAAAATTCTCAGCGATGATCTACTGATGTTCAGTCGTGTTGAAAGTTTTCATGTCGAGACCATGCCATCCATATGAAGACTTAGCGACACTGTATCAATGTTTATTTCATTTCGAATAGAGCGGTTTCAACCAGGTGGTTTATTGTTAGATAACGAACCAGTGCTTTCAAATGTTCTTATCCATCTTCTCAGCGTTTTGCGATCAGCTTGAAGATGCATTCCAAAAGTAACTGTGAAAGTTCTCCGTGCTCTCACAAAAGACGATTCATTTTCATAAAAACATCGATAGCGATCTGTGTTTCTTCAGAATGCATTGCTAAGAAATACCGTTCAATATCCTTGTACTGTTAACCTATATGCGGTTGTGTATCTAGGCTACATAATTAAATGTTATTTTTAAATAAAATTCATATATCTAATAAATGTTTTGACACAAAGTTTTATGTTCTATCCCAAATAGTGTTTGAGTTATAAAAGTTCTTTAATGGGGCGTCCTTTCTGGCCAACCTTGTATATTATGCAGTGTGTCTCCATCTCTCTCCCTCTATTCTCTGTCTATTTATTTGTGTGTGTGTGTCCCATTACTTCCTATCTATTACTGAAGAAAAATTATTTAACTGAAAATTATCCAAGTGTTTCGGGACCCGAAAACCAACTGACCCAACTCAAATATTGGGCTATGAGCTTTAAATTATTGTGGTGTCTACAATACAATGCACGTATTACTTGTATTTCAAGGTTTGTATTGTGGATTAACACACTGAATTTCCACGGGAACCATCTAGGACATGTTATTGGGAAATAAGATACAGAATGGAAGTTTTGTATATATTAATGAAAAGTATTCATTTGAAACACTGAATTTCCACGGGAACCATCTAGGCCATGTTATTGGGAAATAAGATACAGAAAGGAAGTTCTGTATATATTAATGAAAAGTATTCATTTGAAATACAATAATTCGTCTTAAATCTTTAATACATTCATCCTTATAATAATTTCAAATTAGTTATTTCTAAATCGGGGAATTTCCACGGGAACTGTCTATTCGTACAAATATTTGCGTACCAGGATTACAATTTGTTAAAATGTTACGTTTTTATGTTTTCAGTGCATGTATTTTAAGCCTTGTATCATGGATACTGAAGGCACCAGTTTATTATAAAATACATGAGTTTTTCGATGTAAGCCTTTGTTCGTAAAGATTGGAAGCCCCTTTAATTTCAATATTCCTTGATGATGAGAGTATTCACACAATTCATTATAGACACGAGATTTCTTTACTTGTAGGCCTAATTTTACAATCATGATACCGATTCCCCTTCGATGCGCTTCATTTACATGATCTACGGATGTAGCCAGCTCAAACATAGTATCTCCTAGCCAAGCAGTCTCAGAGGAAAGTTATTCGGGCAGATAAAATCCATTGATTCGAAGAATAACTTTCAAAATAACTTCGTGAAAGGGAGTAATCAAATGAAATTCTGGAGATGAGACTGTAAAGATAGTATCATGTGTACAGCCCCAGACAACACGACGTGACATAGCTTCATGTAGGCAGTCCAGTTCGGGTCCTTGGAAAGCTGACATGCGTGTTAGAGCCGTTTGCGCTATGCAGCGTACGAGACATACAATTAAATTTCACCTCTTTATTTATAAGTAGAATTTGTAGCCCGCTAAAGACTTGAAAGCTCCATATGAATAGTTGCGTAGCTAGTTTTCTTTCAAAACAACGTCGTCGTCCAACACAGTAAGTGCTTTACAGCATGACCTAAGAAAATGAACCGAAATTTTACTGCTCGTATTATTTATCGGTACCCAGAATACCAAGGAGTTGTACTCAGGTATGCAACACGAAAAAGATCATCCATCCCATGTGTACAATTGGTTATAATACCAATTTCTTGCATAGGATACAGAGATGTTCTGTTCCTTTATGTACGAATAAATCGAATTCTTTGGTATTCTAGAATCTAGATACTCTCATGTGGGCAATTGATTCCAACACTAATTTCCTCCATAAGATAGATGTTCTCTTCGTTTGTGCACTCACAAATCAAACGCCTTGGTATTTTAGATGCCAAAAAATTATACTGATGTAATAATACAATCATGGTCCTTATGATTTTTTGAGGACATCCCGAACACCTAGGGTCTGGCATCTGATAATGTAAAACGAGAAGGTTTGAATTATCGAACCACCTGCATTGAATTCCTTATGCAACTTCTCCAGGTACGTTACTGACGGACTATATGTTTTAAAAATTTTTTGATCTTTTTATTTAGATATATCTATTACATATATATAATTTACGCTGTTAGCTATCCATTTCTTGACTACTTAAGAAGAGTCCTCAAAAAAATATGCTCGGACCGAGCACAGCGCTGCGCATATTTGTGAAAGTTTTAATAACATTACTGTTGATCGTTTCTTGTATAATTTGTTCAAGGGTAAAACTCTGACAATCTCTAAAAACATTGCAGACAATCCAAAACCGTTTTAGCTTCATCACTATAAGACAGTTTTAGCTTCATCATCTCGTAAAGAAATCTCTGCTTATTTCCTGGTAGATCAAACAATTCTCTCATTAATACACTGATCCGCCCGTGGGGCCTACTGTATCAGATCCATTAAAAGTTAGTTATGTTCTCCAGTCCAGCGCTACACAGCGCTGCTTAGCCTTGCTTCAAGAGGCTGACGTTGGTTAACAAGCAGTTGGAGTGTACAAAGGTCGTTGGGAAGACCCAGACGCTCTGCTACAGGTATTTCAGAAGTCCCCCCTACAGCGGCATGTCAGTGTTGCTCAAGTAAGCATTGTGTGTGGTGTACTCGGTGATTCCTCCGAACTGTTTGCTGTTAGTAACAGTCCGTTGTCGGTGACCAAAGTGTAATCTCGTAGGCGATTATAGATCTATTACGTTTATTTATTAGTACAAAAGCTAGCCATGAAGTTCTTGCAATGAATTATGACATTTTTAGGTTTGTAGAGAAATCGATCGCGTTACTTGGCAACTTGTTAATTAAAATCACCTGCAAAATTCAGGTTTTATGTGCTACCTATATACTTAATCATTTACTGACAACGCTCACACAATTTTTTCCTACGTAAAGTACAGTTGCATTTATGGGGAAATTATCTCTGCGCTAATTTAACTCACTGGAAAAGAAGTTCTACGTGCAGATTCAAGCTCGATTTAACTCAGTAAATTTTACCTAGGCTATCAATTCTATTTAACTAATATTGGTATTTGCTCTAAATTTAGAGGCATCTATAAAATGTATCACATAGACAACGAATAACGACAACGAACCGACGTATTATTTGGCGTTACATTCGAAAGTATAAGTAGAATTCATAAACCGTGTAAAATGAAAAAAACCTTCTCTGAGTAAATAACACTATACAATACATGCACAGACTCATGTAGCACGAGCCTATTACACTGTACAATACGTACACAGACTCATGTAGTATAAGCTGTTACACTGTACAATATGTGATCAGACTGATGTAATAACACAAGTTATGAGATGCAAATACCTAAAATTGTTCATCAACAGTAAGTAAAACCTGAAACAGCTCCTGGTGTTATTTTACTAAAATATTTTCATGTTTTTCCAGTGTTTTACGTAGTTTATTTCTTTGTTCTAATTACATATTTGATGACTTCAATATGATTACCTAAAAGAACTTACCAAAAGTATCTTATTTTTTTGTTTACCACAAAACTATCAAGTACTGACTCGGTTCCCAGTTACGTACAGTTTCATAAAATATTTTTACACTGAACTTTTTTGTGTTGGTATCAAGTGAGTTTTATTCTTCCAATAGTACTAGTGGAACTGCCCAAACATAAGGAATAGTTTTCAGCTTTCCAAGCAACGATGGATCTCCTCACAGGCAAAATTATTTCAATGCTCTTGTTGGGTACACTGTCCCTTTTTTTCGGGCTCATTCCATTGAAAATCCAGAAAAAGCTCTTGAAGACAGACGAAGGCAAACCTGTCGAGACCCAGAAGAAGCAGAGAAGAAAACGGGACCTTGTGGTCAGTTGCCTTTTGTGTTTCGGTGCCGGCGTCCTTCTGGCCACGGTGTTCATGCACATGCTTCCGGAAACCAGGGAGAATATTGCACTGATTAATAAAGAACATTATGGAAACGATGCAAAACATGAACATTTACGCGACGATCGTAAAAAAGAAGCACTGATGCAAGGAACAGATAGCCATAACCATGGTGTTGAAGGGTCGATGGATCTGACATCTGTCACATCTGGAATGATTACCGACATGAATGATGGTCCAACTGTTATGCCCGGCGTTCATGGCGATCATTCCCACGACGGGGAGCATGGCGACAATCACGTACACAAACGATCAGTCGAAGGCGTCGGCAATGGAGACCAGAATCCATCTCTAGCAAACACGACTAGTTCAAGTTTAGATGTGGACACTACTGACCGCAACAAGCTCGGTGAACATGTTCATGGAAATCACGATCACGATCATGCACATGATCACGACCATGAAGGCTCAGGTATGCCTCACATGAATGATCATGATAAACATATCCATAACAGCGAAGCTCTTGAATTTGATGGTTCCGGTAACATGCCAGAAGCTATTACTGAAAGTCTAGTGACATTTGAGACCGAATCTGCAACAACAGAAAGCGCGATTGTGCCCACTGTTGCGACCGCTGATAATGGTGATGAACCTCTTCGAAGCGAGCTCGCAGGCGATCTGCTTCCGGAGGGTGATAACCATAGCCATGATCATTCAGGCCACGATCATGATCATGATCATGCAGACAACGATCATGATCATAATCACTCAGGACCCGACCATGCTCACAAAAAGGGACTAACCGAGGAAAAGCTGGAAGGATCAGCTAGTACGGACAAAGATTCAGGTAGCGGGAGAAGCCTCAGCGATCATGGCGGACATCTTCATGACCACAATCATGGTCCTTATGACCGCACTCATGCCAACCTTCAGCATGATGAACATCTTCCTCATGCTCATGACCATCACGATCTTGACGGTGATCATGATCATGAATCAAAAGTGCTCCCACTGCATAGGGGGGACAACTCCTCAAGCGATTCAATTCAGGATTTCTCGACGCGTGAACACGACAGTCATGGCCACGATCATCACGGTGACCACGATACACACGCTCATGCTCACGGTGAGCATAACCACGACGATGAAGCACATGCGTATCCTATTGCAGAATTACTCATCTGTATTGGTTTCTTCTTCGTGTACTTCATCGAGGAAATTGTTCATAAGGTGAGTGGAAATTAATCTTAGACTTGCAGAGCGTTTCCGCTGACGCACGCTTCCAGACGAGGGGGTTGTGGTGGTGTGTTCCAAATGAATGCTGCTTTGGTGTCCATGAGAGTACCTTAGTAAATGCCTTTTGTAATCCTTCGGATACTGTAACGTTAAAGAACTGCTGGCTGATGTTTGTTACTGTTCTTGCTATAAGATAAATAAGGTAAATTCAAATTAGGGTAAAATTAAGGAAACTATCATATTGTCCGAATTATTTTCATTTTCGCAAGTGAATATGCCGGATCTACGTGTAGATTGGCTCCTAATATTATAAGTATGGTCTACAATTGTGAAAGAAACTTGTTAAAGCAGTCAATAAACAAGAGTTATTAGGAACATGAGTACTCACATACACTGAATGTGCATGAAGTCTCACGTATCCTATCTCGGACACGCCAAGGTTCTCTTGTAACTTCACTGTTAGTTTGTTCCTGACTTGGTCTCAGCGCTGTGTTCTCACTTTATTCATTTTACACGTATAATATTTTGCATTTTTGTAACTCGAGAAAAATGAAAAGAGTCTTGAATGCAGAAACTAGAAATTCTCCTATGATCTGTGTAATTGCATTGCCATCCGCCTTCTCTTTAAGAGAGGGTCGCCCGCGTGCGACAAAATGCTCCCAGTCACTTGTAAAGAACAACTGTAAAGTTTTTGCAGAGCTAAAGTGGTTATTATGATCCAATTGTTGTGCAGTGGATCACCTTGCTTAGTGAGGAACTGGAATGATAATATAGTTTTTACGTTATCTTTTTCCAGTTTTGAACTAGAATACACCTATTTTTAGTGCAGTGTGTGTTATGTTTTAGAATGTGCTTATTTTCATGAAAAATATAACATTTGACCTAACTTGCTCTTACAATAACGAAACATGTCCAATATTAGAGTAAGTTTCTTCATATAATGCATGAGCAATCAATTTTTTTAAACTGACGTCATACAACGAGTAATTTGCAGACTTTCAACACATTCAAAATCGTCTTAAAGAAGTCAATGAACGTACGAGACTAGTCAGTTTTACAATCGTGCATGCTTTCAGTTAACTCTATGTGTGTACAGCTGCCTTTACTGAATTTCACAACAGCAAAAACTAGAATTTTATCAGTGCCTCTTTAATATTAACGTACCTACCTGGTAAACCTCTGGACGAGCATGTCATCAAACTCGAATTACTTTTAGTTGTACTACGTGTACTTTTTTGTTGCTTTAGACAATTACACTAAGTGGACACAGAGAAACAAAAGTGAGTGCCCTGAGACTAGTGTTTGTTCGTAATATTTCATGAGAAACGAGGAGCGTCCGCTTAATCGTTGCTTCGTCCGTTCGTCCTTCAACTACGAGCCTTAGCAAGATTAGGCTATTAACTTTTAGACTGTAGTAGCACTTCGTGGATGGCCTTGGTCATGAATTTTTTTCAGTAAACGATGAACTACCACAAAATCGTTTACACGAGTCTTGTAACCATTTCTTCAGGCATCAGTGCAACTAGGAGCTTAATTAAGCTGGTATGAAATATATTTACGAGACGAGAAATACGGTAAATCAAGCAAATTTAAAATTATTTACTCACCCTGTTCGAAAGCTTTTAGTAGGCCTTTTCACATTCCTAACGGTAGCCACAAAATATTATTATACATAAATATTACACAGATATGTTGCATGCATTGTGATCCTTATTCTAGCATTAACCGCGGTCACAGCAGCGTGAGCATCAGTAACCAGACTATTCTCAGCATTCTATTGTTCTATCATATAAAGGGTGCGGTAGCATAAATTCCTTTTTTCAAAGCGCTTTGCTTTGAAAAAAAGAAGTTATGTTGCCGCACCCTGTATAATTAATACCCCATGTTTAATATAATCATATGTTTGTCGCACTCAGAGCCAGACATATTACCAGTCATAGTGGCTAAATATTTCTCTATGTGAGAAAAATTCCAGGGTTTAATTGAATTTTATTTCGTCCACCTAACAATAAAATAAAAAACAAAGAACTTCAACAAGCTTTCACAGAGCTAAGCTTTGTCAATCCGTAAATAAACTAACATTTAAATTGCTCAGCTTGCGACTGCACATTTTGTTCTAAATGATTCTGCTCCTCTAATAAAAAACGTAAGCATTATACATCAGACCTTGGTCCTCGCCAAATAAAACTCGTGTATTTCGAAAGGAAATGAACATAACTTCGCTAGAAAATTCTTTCAAACATTACTTTAGTCGGGAAGTATTCATTTCCCTTTTTACTTCCAGTTCTACGTTTTGGTTGCTAGTTGAATATTGTAGTGGATAGGGATTGTTAAACTTTTATGAAATTCACCGCATATTTTAGATGTCTAAAGATTTCATGGTTATATTATGCTTGAATATATTTATTTTAGATGTTTAAATTCATATCTATATTTCAAAGAACAATATGAGAAATTTATTTTTTAATTCCTTTTAATTGTTACATCAAAATTGAGCTATTTTCGTTGGTCACTGTATCCATTACATGTAGTTGCCTTCTCGTTTTCCATAATTTCTCCTCACCAACGAGTGAGCATGAAAATAAGAACGAGAGTAAATGAGAACATCTTTAATAACAAACATTACGGAACACAAGGATCCCATTATCAGTGTAGAAGTAAGAAAAAATTTTAACGTAAAACATACTGGAAATAGAAAGAGGGCAACATCAGTGAATCTTGATAACCTTGAACCTAATTTTCATACATTTATGAACACATGCTAGTGTGAAGCCACTCTCACTCACACGCCCACTCAGAACAATGTCAGTAGGTTGAAGCAACGCATTATTTAATAGCACTGTGGTCTTTATATAAGTTAAGTTTATAGGTAAAAATGAAACGGTGCTGCAAAATCAGGAGGTCTTGCTCATTATTTGTTGTACAGAAAATTGACAAATTAGAAATCTTTAAAGGATCATGGAAATTTTGTCGATGATTCCTTATTGCTGACTAAGGATGAGAAGTGAGTGGCGAACAGTTCTGTAGTAAATTCTTGAAAGTTGGGTGTGTCCGATGAACTTCAAGAGAACAGCACATACATTCCTCTAATCGTTTCTTTTTATTAAAAAAGAATAAATCTATACAATTCATGTGAAACACCTGCACGTCGACTGAAGCTAAGCATTTGGATCAAAGGTATCAATTCTTTCTTTAATTCCTTCACTTTCGTAATTAAATTGTTTGTATAAGATATTTTCTGAATGCATACTCATCAACATTTAAGTCCGTATTTTGTGGACGATTCTAGGACGATACCTTCATTTTGCATCGCTTTGGAGCTAAAGTCAATCCATTTTACCAGGGTATTAATCAATTTTGCTTAAGTGCCAAATTAACTGTGAAAGTTGGAGCAATTGAAGGGTGGACAGCACTAGTGGACTACTTGCATTTTTTCCCGTGGTAAATATAATATATTTTCCACGGGAAAAAATGCAAGTAGTCCACTCCCGTGCTGTCGCTAACACAGCGCTGACAGAGGCGATTACGATCCAGTAGTTTACTATATGAAGGCTGGACAGCACTAGTGGACTACTTGCATTTTCTCCTGTGGGAAAAAATGCAAGTAGTCCACTAGTGCTGTCCACCCTTCAATTGACCACATAATTTTCTTAAATGTTATCGTAAAAAATTTAATTAAAAAAAATTACTTGTTGGAAACACTATTCACTAGTTTTAGAATTATTTATTTCAGTTTTATGTACTCACGATGTATAAAATTTGCATAACTATAATACCACGAGAAAATCAAATTTCATGTTCATATGAAATATGCAGTTCATTGAATGTATTTAGTGACTATTAGCTCAAATAATCGATATTCTTCGTCGGAAATTACCAAATAAAATAATTACTCCACTTACTCGTACCTGCGAGTAGCAAAGCGGATATATGAATAGAATAGAATAGAATAGAATGAGGCTATAGGAACGAACCTTTGGGCCCATTCTTGGGTCGGATAGTTACTTCGATAATTATTCGGTTGTTTTACCCAAGTCCCATGCCGTATTTCTAGCCGCGTCAACCATGTCGGCAGCGGGATTCGAACCCGGGTCTTTCCGCTCGCAAGCAGATTCGCTCACCAGTCTACCAAGCTGGTGAAACTATCATTCACGTCTATTTCACATTCTCTTTTAAGTTCGTTCTTCTTTTTACCTTTTGTGTGAAATTCTTTTGAAATTGACTAATTCGCCCTTGACTGTCTGAATTATGTTTGCTTCGATAATATTTCTTCAATAACAACAACTATTCCTTGGACCTATTGCACCGTAACTAATATGAGTGAACTTCTCATGTTGTGCAAGACAACTTAAGCATGTGCTGCATTGGACCTCGCAAGCAGTAGAACGATTACTTGTCATTTGTTTCTTGAACAAACTTCTAAATTTTACGTACAAAGTTTAGCACATTCGGCCGTTAACAAGTTGCCTACGGTTGTTCAAATTGACGCTACAAATAATATACCTAGTGGTATACCTAAGTAACAACACGTAGTCAACGTGTTAATGGTTAAGTCTTAATGAAATGTGAATAGTTCTCTGAAAACATTACAGCCGTTAACTTCTTCATCCTACATACGGCACACGACAACATTGTTTGTTCTCCACCTCGCGATCTCTTCGCTTTCTTTTATTCCTAATTGGCAGAAAGTCTGGGACCGAACTGTTGTTGGATTGAGATGGATTAGGATGTTGGAGAAAGCCCTCCTTATGAGTGCAACACATATGATCCATCATTATAGGCTTATAATCTTTGGTTGTGTCCTTTTGTGGCTCTTTGTGTTTATATCCCACATTGCAACGCGACTACATATGTTCGTTATAAGTGCTGAGTATTGTCAAGTTTGTGCTGATTTCCCATTGATATATTAATTTTGAAATACATATTGATGTGCGCTTTTCAACACTTGTGTATTACTTTCATTATTACTTTTGATTTTATGTTCACCCAATTGAGATTTACAGGTCGTATTAAATCAGCAGTGCGTACCTATCTTGCATTGTATATATGGCATCTGTTTATTTCGACCGCAAATTTTATACTAGTGAAACATACTTGTTTCGTAAGTTCAGCGGTAGCGAAAAATAAAAAAAAATAAAAAAATATTAAAAGTTGTTGATCATTCAGAAGCTTCGAACTGTGAAGAATATATTCAGTGCATTTTCTTCAATATTAACTCGCTTACTAGAATGATTAATGAAGGAGTAATCGACCCGAGGTGATCGATGAAGAACAACATACCGTCCGCAATGTAGTCTAGCCACTGACGAGCGGCCTCAGCATCCCGGACATTCTCAGAAAAAAATCGATTGGGATAGCTAAGCCAGTGAAAACACATAAATACCACTGAATACGATTGAACTTTTTTGAAAATAGGCTATTCTCATATGGTCTCGTTCTTTCAGATTTAATATATTCCTACAATTGGAACACAATCTGAACTGTTAATTGACTTGTTTAATGAGAACAGTTTTCACAACGATAATCATAACTTTCTGAGAAGGGACCATTCCAGCCTGTGAGTGCTTCAAGCAACACCCCGACGACTATGTACAAAAGTGACCATCAGTCTTAAATTAACTCAATGTCAATGAATGCTGAAGCATTTCTGAGTGCGTAATATAGCCCTGAATAAGCACCGGATCAACCCGCCTGCAATGCTAGATATCGACCGTCCTTCATCCGCCGCGTCAGACCGTGCTAAGATACATCTGCTCCAGTGCGACCACTGCCCTTGCATTCTATGCTTTTATAATTCTAATAGGAATTAACATTTCCGATAGTCCGAACACGCGGGATTTGATATTTTCGTAGAAATCTACCGCAACATTTACACACAGTCTTTTCTGGTCCGACTACCTGCAAAGTTAACCACATTTACTCAAGAACTAACTTATTGTTACATGTGGATGCGACTTAACACGTTTGTTGCGATTGCCTAGCCGGTGCAAATCTTTACTTTGTACAACCACTAAAAGACTTGGAAAAAAATACAGAACCTAACCTAAGTGACCCACCGGTGGGTCGCATCACAACAAACGTGTTAAAATCTTAATTTAGTCAAAACCATAAGTGGTTTTGTCATGAAACGGCAAATTAAATAGTATTGTATGTATCTGTTTAATATTGCTGCCAGTACTTCTTTATGAAATACTTCCAAGTTAAATCGAAGAATGTATTTTGTCGTCCATACGAAATATAGTGTAAAGAATTAAAGTATAGATCATCAGGTCTAGAAATATAAATAACTCCCATGCATGCTATAGCCCGTCCATGACTCGGAAAATGCGACGCTTTCAACTTAAAATGATTGCCGTCATCAAAGCATAGCGCCTAGTTGAACAGAATCAATGATTGCCTGAATGTCAAGTGCGGTTGTACGAGTAGTTGCTTAACTTCATCATGACCTTCTCGAGTGAAAGCATTGCTTGTTTCAGAGTATATCCATAACAGCAAATTTTGTTATTGTTTAATGCTCGTAATGTGTTCAAAATTACAAATTTGTGTAGAGGAAAGGAAGAGAATGAAGTTGTAAATTAAGATTTTATTCGCTACCCTTTGCTGTTTTTTATCAGTAGAGTGGTTGAGAGGTAGTTTCTATAATGTTCTTTCAGGTAATTACTAGCGTAGGTTTTCCTCATAGAGCTTAACCTAATTTACTCTGAATTTCATTGATAAAGAGAGACCAGAGTAGGCCTTCATCGTACTGATTGCACAACTTCCAATCAGTTATATTGATACAAGCTTTAAAATGAGCTATTACGAAATTCATTGCGAGAATTTGCGCGTGAGAATTTGAATTCGTAATGAGCAAATAGAATATTAAAATTTTAATATGAATATTAGGTGTACTTCTATGGAGCGCGATGCAAGTTCTCTGACCTCAACGCACATACATAACTTCTACCATGTGTGTCCAGCAGGAATATTACGACCGACAGTTTAAAATCTACAGTTGTAAATGTTCTTGTCAACTGTCTGCGTACTCATGGATATAAAATCACGACCGCCACTGCAAAATATACTGCCATTGTCATGGTGGAGTCCTAATACTCAACGCATAGTGGGGTACGCCCATGCGGGAGGGAGGTCGAACGGTGTGAGTCATATGCTCTAAATAAAAACACGGTATGTCCTGGCGTCATGGTTGAAAGCGCTCTCCCTCGTGGTTTTCGCGAGGGACGCTCGCTTCCTCCTAGATTTTACGATTCTTTTAGCTATTTCATGTAATGATGGGACTTATGAACATTTAAATGTTGATTCTATTTCTTATGTTGTTTCGGCAAAAGCTTTGCACAACTCTACTCTACAAAAAGTGTGGTATGGTGGCTTTCCGTGCAGTAGCTAGACTTTTCCATGAATTGCATTATCCTAGAAAAAATGGATAGCTGTGAGGATCCGGCATTTTTGTGGGAATGATTGGCTTGCTAAACTGTCATTCAATAGACGCTCCACTCCTCTCCCATTATGTGTCTCCATTGTTTCTTATGGACTGGAAGACATCCTCTGGCGTATATCCCACTATTAATCATCTCATAGTCATGGAACCAAGTTAACCTTGAGTTTTCATTCTGGAATCCCGGGTAATTAAATCCTACACTCTATATTTTTCCAACCACTTCTGAAGGACTTCTTGTCATTATCTCAGGAGTTACAAACAAGTTTTCTTTACACAATTACTGTTTTTACCGATCATACGGATTTGTGACACACTGGACTTTCCATCTTCAGCTGCATTGTCATTGAAAGCTTTTTTGCATATAAAATTTGAAGACTTAATGTTCAATATTTGAAATAAATGATCGGTGGCTCTGTGAGCGCTGTGAGAGAGTCGTGCAACCTCGGGTCTTGTTGACCTGTTTCCTAGCCTCTGTATTTACCTGCCTCGCGTGCAAGTCATGCGTGCTGCACTCCGGCTGCTGAGCCTACAGATTCATGCTAATGACCTGGGCCTCTAGGCTAGAAAAAAGTATTCATATTATAAGGTTATAAAGGCACTTACTCACTAGAATAAAATAGGATGAGGCTAGAGGAGCATTTTGGGTACATTTTTGGGTTTCTGTTTAAGTCCCATGCCGTCTAAAATTAAGGCGTCAATCATGCATAGGGATTTCAGTCATGCACACACACCACAATCATACACAGGTTCCAGGAGCTAAGAAGGCTATAGAGTAAGTACCTCATAACACTGGGGGGGCTCCTTATCCGATATTTGTCAAGGCGATTTTTGAATGTGTTACTAGCCGAGCAGCTTGTTTCAGGTTCTGGTAATTTTAACTGGAAAAAAGTATAGAATATGGAATGTCTTGAAGTTTTTATTATTTTTTTCCATTATTTTCGATTCGCACATTACTGTCTCTGTCAAAAATTTCTTCTAGGGTACTATCGTTAAAGCCGTTGAAATATTTATAGGTCTCGATGCGTTGTCCTGACAGTCTTCTTTGTTCTAAGGAGATGAGTTCAAGCTGCTGAAAACGCCTTTCGTAGCTAAGACTCTGGAGTTCACGAATTATCAATGAGAAGAAAACTGGTAGAATTATGAGTATCTGCTACATTATATTTAGAGGAAATACTGAAATCTGCTATTTGAGATCTTCTACATATATGCAGGGGAGGCTAAAAGTAACTGAAACTTTTCGTTAAGTCTGTTGAATAAATATTAACGTGAGGAAGTTGCACTAATACTCGTATTTATGTAAAAGGAACGGCTTTGGAAATTTAATTGGTCTAGTAGCAAACCATGCAAGTCACCTACATGAAAAAAACAGCCCTAAGAAATAAAAAACTCACAAGGCTATTCAATTTTACCTTAATGCTATTTTCATAGGAAACGGTAGTAAATCTACAACGAAATGAGTACAATTTTTGGAATAATAATGAGCGAGTATTTTCCGTTTTTGTCTTTCAAATTTTAGACATATCATGAGCTCCAATATTGCACGCTACAGAGAAATGAACTATTGCGTCACTCCGGTACCCAGATGGCGTTGCTGGGCAGTTCTGCAAAGCTGCGCAGCGTAGAAGAGACATCGTCTAAACTCAGCAATCAAGGACAAT
>VCRD01003286.1:27877-42805 GCA_006783055.1 Trinorchestia longiramus | reverse complement strand
TTGTTCAAATTGACGCTACAAATAATATACCTAGTGGTATACCTAAGTAACAACACGTAGTCAACGTGTTAATGGTTAAGTCTTAATGAAATGTGAATAGTTCTCTGAAAACATTACAGCCGTTAACTTCTTCATCCTACATACGGCACACGACAACATTGTTTGTTCGCCACCTCGCGCTCTCTTCGCTTTCTTTTATTCCTAATTGGCAGAAAGTCTGGGACCGAACTGTTGTTGGATTGAGATGGATTAGGATGTTGGAGAAAGCCCTCCTTATGAGTGCAACACATATGATCCATCATTATAGGCTTATGATCTTTGGTTGTATCTTTTTGTAGGTCTTTGTGTTTATATTCCATTGATTTCCCATTGATATATTTTGAAATACATATTGATGTGCGCTTTTCAACACTTGTGTATTACTTTCATTATTACTTTTGATTTTATGTTCACCCAATTGAGGTTTACAGGTCGTATTAAATCAGCAGTGCGTACCTATCTTGCATTGTATATATGGCATCTGTTTATTTCGACTGCAAATTTTATACTAGTGAAACATACACGTTTCGTAAGTTCAGCGGTAGCGAAAAATTAAAAAAAATAAAAAAATATTAAAAGTTGCTGATCATTCAGAAGCTTCGAACTGTGAAGAATATATTCAGTGCATTGGCTTCAATATTAACTCGTTTACTAGAATGATTAATGAAGGAGTAATCGACCCGAGGTGATCGATGAAGAACAACATACCGTCCGCAATGTAATCTAGCCACTGACGAGCGGCCTCAGCATCCCAGGCATTCTCAGAAAAAAATCGGTTGGGATAGCTAAGCCAGTGAAAACACATAAATACCACTAAATACGATCGAACTTTTTTGAATATAGGCTATTCTCATATGGTCTCGTACTTTCAGATTTAATATATTCCTACAATTGGAACACAATCTGAACTATCAATTGACTTGTTTAATGAGAACAGTTTTCACAACGATAATCATCATAACTTTCTGAGAAGGGACCATTCCAGCCTGTGAGTGCTTCAAGCAACACCCCGACGACTATGTACAAAAGTGACCATCAGTCTTAAATTAACTCAATGTCAATGAATTCTGAAGCATTTTTGAGTGCGCAATATAGCCCTGAATAAGCACCGGATCAACCCGCCTGCAATGCTAGATATCGACCGTCCTTCATCCGCCGCGTCAGACCGTGCTAAGGTACATCTGCTGCAGTGCGACCACTGCCCTTGCATTCTATGCTTTTATAGTTCTAATAGGAATTAACATTTCCGATAGTCCGAACACGCTAGATTTGATATTTTCGTAGAAATCTACCGCAACATACACATAGTCTTTTCTGGTCCGACTACCAACAAAGTTAACCACATTTACTCGAGAACTAACTTATTGTGACATGTGGATGCGACTTAAAATCTTAATTTAGTCAAAACCATAAGTGGTTTTGTCATGAAACGGTAAATTAAATAGTATTGTATGTACCTGTTTAATATTGCTGCCAGTACTTCTTTATGAAATACTTCCAAGTTAAATCGAAGAATGTATTTTGTCGTCCATACGAAACATAGTGTAAAGAATTCAAGTATAGATCATCAGGTCTAGAAATATAAATAACTCCCATGCATGCTATAGCCCGTCCATGACTCAGAAAATGCGACGCTTTCAACGTAAAATGATTGCCGTCATCAAAGCATAGCGCCTAGTTGAACAGAATCAATGATTGCCTGAATGTCAAGTGCGGTTGTACGAGTAGTTGCTTAACTTCATCATGACCTTCTCGAGTGAAAGCATTGCTTGTTTCAGAGTATATCCATAACAGAAAATTTTGTTATTGTTTAATGCTCGTAATGTGTTCAAAATTACAAATTTGTGTAGAGGAAAGGAAGAGAATGAAGTTGTAAATTAAGATTTTATTCGCTACCCTTTGCTGTTTTTTTATCAGTAGAGTGGTTGAGAGGTAGTTTCTATAATGATCTTTCAGGTAATTACTAACGTAGGTTTTCCTCATAGAGCTTAACCTAATTTACTCTGAATTTCATTGATAAAGAGAGACCAGAGTAGGCCTTCATCGTATTGATTGCACAACTTCCAATCAGTTATATTGATACAAGCTTTAAAATGAGCTATTACGAAATTCATTGCGTGAATTTGCGCGTGAGAATTTGAATTCGTAATGAGCAAATAGAATATTAAAATTTGAATATGAATATTAGGTGTACCTCTATGGAGCGCGATGCAAGTTCTCTGACCTCAACGCACATACATAACTTCTACCATGTGTGTCCAGCAGGAATATTACGACCGAGCGTTTAAAATCTACAGTTGTAAATGTTCTTGTCAACTGTCTGCGTACTCATGGACATAAAATAACGACCGCCACTGCAAAATATACTGCCATTGTCATGGTGGAGTCCTAATACTCAACGCATAGTGGGATACGCCCATGCGGGAGGGAGGTCGAACGGTGTGAGTCATATGCTCTAAATAAAAACACGGTATGTCCTGGCGTCATGGTTGAAACCGCTCTCCCTCGTGGTTTTCGCGAGGGACGCTAACTTCCTCCTAGATTTTACGATTCTTTTAGCCATTTCATGTAATGATGGGACTTATGAACATTTAAATGTTGATTCTATTTCTTACGTTGTTTCGGCAAAAGCTTTGCACAATTCTACTCTACAAAAAGTGTGGTATGGTGGCTTTCCGTGCAGTAGCTAGACTTTTCCATGAATTGCATTATCCTAGAAAAAAATGGATAGCTGTGAGGATCCGGCATTTTTGTGGGAATGATTGGCTTGCTAAACTGTCATTCAATAGACGCTCCACTCCTCTCCCATTATGTGTCTCCATTGTTTCTTATGGAGTGGAAGACATCCTCTGGCGTATATCCCACTATTAATCTTCTCATAGTCATGGAACCAAGTTAACCTTGAGTTTTCATTCTGGAATCCCGGGTAATTAAATCTTACACTCTATATTTTTCCAACTACTTCTGAAGGACTTCTTGTCATTATCTCAGGAGTTACAAACAAGTTTTCTTTACACAATCACTGTTTTTACCGATCATACGGATTTGTGACACACTGGACTTTCCATCTTCAGCTGCATTGTCATTGAAAGCTTTTTTGCATGTAAAATTTGAAGACTTAATGTTCAATATTTGAAATAAATGATCGGTGGCTCTGTAAGCGCTGTGAGAGAGTCGTGCAACCTCGGGTCTTGTTGACCTGTTTCCTAGCCTCTGTATTTACCTGCCTCGCGTGCAAGTCATGAGTGCTGCACTCCGGCTGCTGAGCCTACAGATTCATGCTAATGACCTGGGCCTCTAGGCTGGAAAAAAGTATTCATATTATAAGGTTATAAAGGCACTTACTCACTCGAATAAAATAGGATGAGGCTAGAGGAGCATTTTGGGTACATTTTTGGGTTTCTGTTTAAGTCCCATGCCGTCTAAAATTAAGGCATCAATCATGCATAGGGATTTCAGTCATGCACACACACCGCAATCATACACAGGTTCCAGGAGTTAAGAAGGCTATAGAGTAAGTACCTCATAACACTGGGGGGGCTCCTTATCCGATATTTGTCAAGGCGATTTTTGAATGTGTTACTAGCCGAGCAGCTTGTTTCAGGTTCTGGTAATTTTAACTGGAAAAAAGTTTAGAATATGGAATGTCTTGAAGTTTTTATTATTTTCTTTCCGTTATTTTCGATTCGCACATTACTGTCTCTGTCAAGAATTTCTTCTAGGGTACTATCGTTAAAGCCGTTGAAATATTTATAGGCCTCGATGCGTTGTCCTGACAGTCTTCTTTGTTCTAAGGAGATGAGTTCAAGCTGCTGAAAACGCCTTTCGTAGCTAAAACTCTGGAGTTCACGAATTATCAATGAGAAGAAAACTGGTAGAATTATGAGTATCTGTAACATTATATTTAGAGGAAATACTGAAATCTGCTATTTGAGATCTTCTACATTTATGCAGGGGAGGCTAAAAGTAACTGAAACTTTTCGTTAAGTCTGTTGAATAAATATTAACGTGAGGAAGTTGCACTAATACTCGTATTTATATAAAAGGAACGGCTTTGGAAATTTAATTGGTCTAGTAGCATACCATGCAAGTCACCTACATGAAAAAAACAGCCCCTAAAAAATAAAAAAACTCACAAGGCTATTCAATTTTACCTTAATGCCATTTTCATAGGAAACGGTAGTAAATCTACAACGAACTGAGTACAATTTTTGGAATAATAATGAGCGAGTATTTTCCGTTTTTGTCTTTCAAATTTTAGACATATCATGAGCTCCAATATTGCACGCTACAGAGAAATGAACTATTGCGTCACTCCGGTACCCAGATGGCGTTGCTGGGCAGTTCTGCTAAGCTGCGCAGCGTATAAGAGACATCGTCTAAACTCAGCAATCAAGGACAATCATGGTTCTGTATGGGGAAATGTCCGTGCTCTGTGAACCCGTCCAGTTGCCGAGCGATTCATAGATTGGAACCGTCCATTGACATGTCATTAAGTATAGAAACTGAATAAATGTTCAATAGAATGTTTTGTAACGGCCTTATTAATAGTGTCTCCTCTATAATTATTCATGTGTTGCTCAGTGAGACTGCCGAATGAGGCATTAAATTCAACAAATTACTGGGTTTTGTTCAAACCATAGATTACACCATTCGCTTGATTTAATATCGTAGTACTTTACGTCAAACGCATATGAAACGTATTGAAACTGTGAGATCTTGGCGTTGCAGTTACTGTTTCCTAGCACCTCTGGAATGTAAATATATTTGATATCTTAAGTTTACCACCGTAAGCCTCGCCGTCAGAAGAGTTAAATCAGCACTGGCGTAGAGTGCATGATTTGAAAATTGCTGTCGGCACATTACGCAAGCCTAGAGAATGACCTTGTTTATTGTATCTGTAGTCTTGTATAGTAACAGAAACACACAAGCACAAGATCCTAGTGGCTCGCGCTCATTGTTGTCCGCAAAAAAGTCGCTGCTCTGAGCGCGCCTCATTCTATATTTTCCTAAACCGAATAATACAAACGGATCTGGTTGGTTGCATAAGAATGGCTTGTTTTGAATTGATTTCCGTTATCTAAATCACCTGTGAGGGGAACAAGAAATATGTTTAAAAATACACGATACATAGCATGCGCATGGGAAATTCCCTCAAAAATGGGCTAATTTTTCACGATGTTTTGGAAGTTTTAAACTTGAAATATTTGTTGGAAATCCAAGCTCAATTCAATTTTTGACTTAGTTTTTTTATTAATCTGTTTCTTCCATAACGTCAATAGTTGTAGAAGATCTCATTCTTTGAAACTTCAGTCTTTTTTTGGAACACTACTAAGTAAATAAATTCCTAGACTGACACGGGCGAAAAAAATCCCTACCAACCTTTCAAAGACAATCAAGTTCACTTTTTATCTCCTAGACTACTACTGCAATGCTAAATTTCTAATGATTTCGTTTGTACCGTTACTGGTGAAGCGCTCTGTGGCGACCGCCGGTTCTTAAAAAGAGTCACTGCGTTCCAGCACCGCCGAGCTGGACGTCCAGCTGGCCAGCAAACAATGTATTTTCTGATCAAACACATTACAGAACTCGTGGACTGCCACGCGCATCTTATGGTGGAGAGAGTGTTGCTGCTACGTGATTGTGATGATCACTTGAGCGAATTGTTGTATCGTTGGAAATTGTTGCGTGTTGCGTATTGTTAGATAGCGTGCGTGTAGTTACGAGGCACACTGAATCATAAGGATTACACAAAGCACATTACTGCTAACGCTATTGTAATATTAAAGTCAATAGCGAGTAGTCCCTACGCACATCATGCTATTGGTACGAGTAGTACAGTCTTTGAAATTGAAAATTATGAATTCATTGATCGAACACCAGAACTGCCTCATCGTCACTCGCGTTTTAGACTAAATAGATTTCAGTTCATATCAGACTCAATATTGACGCTAACTGATGTTCCTATTCTTAAAGTTTGCGCATTTTACAAAGAAAGAATTTCTCATGCTTTATTTCACTACGGCAATAAGGATAGAAAAAAGTGTTGGAAAAGTGATGATAATTTTACCTCGTTCTCCGATAGCATGTGCAAGTGAAAACTATTAAGCAGAAGTAAAACGCTGCTTGTCTCATAAGTGTGAAGGAAGGTTTGGTGAGCGTTTCAACTAGCGCTGAATATTTCATTCAGCATTCACTTCGTATTTACTTCAAATGAAGTGATTCTAAAGTGACTTGGATTCAAGAACTCTAGAGTAATAATGTTGATAGGAGACTATCACAGTATATTAAATCAATTTTAGAGAGTTTCTCTGTTACAAGTACATAAACTATGAATACACTTGGACGTGTTTTAAGCAACGAGTTAATATACGTTCATCGAAGCTATTTTAATGAAATGATCGCAGGCAGATGGGCAAACAAAGTAGGACGAAAAAAAGGAAATTATATGATAATAGACCTAGTGATGTCGGTTACGCTGTTGTCGTTGAAGTTGTAATCGATCGACGGCAGAAAATTCGTAAGCGTCTATGCTATTCTTTCTTTTCTCGATTGCTCACCGACATGAAATTTCATATATGTATAAATACATATGTATATTATAGATGATAATTATATGTTAAACAGAATACATTTATCGTTTTATTCTAGAGCAATAGAAAAGATTTTTATTTTAGTTTTTGCTTTCTTTCGCAAAAATTCAGCCGGCTGTCCGAGGGCTGTCGTCGATACAAGTCGCCTATACTGCTTCTTAACAGAGATTTTACTCGTTTGCCAAGAAAAAATTGACTTCTAAAACAACTTGTGCTACCGAAATAACGAGCAACTCGTGAACAGAGGCCTCATAAAAATTTAAATTACGTGAGCATTAAAAGTAGCTCTGAATCTTATAACAGCCTGAGATCTAGTGGAAAATCCCCAAAAATAGTGAAAATTACCTTTATTTTTTAATACATATCTTATTCGTTGTTTCCAGTAAATTTTTCGGGGAGGCCTTTCTACTGAAAAACTGTACAGGACGTGCAATAACAGATCATTCTATTTTTGTTGTGTCTGTTTGATTCACTTAAAATAATGCAAGCTTGAAAAAGGTATCATTTTGCATCAAATCCCTTGACTATCTATATGCGGTCAGTGAATAAATGAGGAAATACACAGTTCTTGGTCTCAACTAAGCTCTCGACGATTTCGATTTCGAAATCGAAATCGAAAGACGCTCTTTGGGAAAACGATTTTACAATAAATTATAAAAACTTAATCTGTTACATAAAATTAAGGGATAATCAAGCTCTCTAATCATTCAATAGGCATGTGAAGCATTGAGCCACACCGAAGCTAATGGATGATTCGGATACACATTGTTTTAATCCACAAATATTTTCTTAAGGAGTCATTGTTGCTCTTGAAACTTTACACGTGGGACCCACGAATTATGAATATTCTGGTCTTTGAAATTTCTAAGTACCTTCTTCAAATTAGTAAGTTCAACTGGATTATACACGCTGTTGAAACAAGTTACGACGTAAAAACTGCATACCGAAGCCTGTATTCTACCAACCATGTTACTCAATGATTAACCTTCACGGTCAGTTTCAGCAAAACTCTGCCATTTGAATATTGGCGATCATATTTACTATCATATTTGACTTCCAGTCGAACGCTAATAAGCAGAAAAAAATTCGCTTCGCACTTGCTATTAACCTTCACGTTTACGTTCTTTTTCACTGTTGTTGTCATTATCGTAATGCCAAGTTCATCGCATTGAGAAGTTTCACTTTTGACCTCATGGTCTGTGCCCTGAGGCAATTCAGTTGTTAAGCATAATAGAATATCAGCCTCGTTCCCTGTAAAAAGTTGACAGACGGCCTTCGAACATTATTTATTACTATAATGTTCCCTTTCAATACAGCCTGAAGATAAAACAGTAGTGAACTGACTGCAGAGTACAGGGTCATTACGCGCTCCAATCATTTCGTCTCATACGTCAGAATACGAGATATTGAGTACACTGAACCGACAGTCAGAAGTCTACTCAGTAATTACAAGTTTGAAGTTGACCAATGATGTTATTTCGATGATAGTTTTTGATGTAATGTATTTAAACTAGGTGCATGTATTGAGA
This sequence comes from Trinorchestia longiramus, assembly GCA_006783055.1. NCBI lineage: Eukaryota > Metazoa > Arthropoda > Malacostraca > Amphipoda > Talitridae > Trinorchestia > Trinorchestia longiramus. The sequence continues at coordinate 34,644 of VCRD01003286.1, read as the reverse complement.
CTTCAGCTGTCATGGCAATTCTTATTCACATCGTTTTAATAGATGTTGCATAGAATCTACCAGCGTTTTTCATTGTAACATTGTTTTTGTCATGCCATTTGACAATCTACAAGCATTCTTCATAGTTACATTGTTATCCGTCATGTCATTTTATAATTTACAACTGTTCATTGTAACATTGTCATTCTTCATGTCATTTGATAATCGTATTCCAAATTGTATTCTGTCAGGACTCCAGGAGCTGCTGATAATCCTGACATTCGTAAAATTTAGAAGGTACAAATTTTGCTACTTTGCACGAGCACTTTCATTTTCACTGGATCTCATTAACTGTAGAAGACTGATCACAGGCATACTAGTTATCTAAGCTATAATTCTAGCAGTTTAGCTTTACATGTTAACTCATAGAGATAATGTTTTGTGGGTATACACTCATACTTCACCCGAATGAACTGATGGTTAAAATTTACTTTTTTTTGTTTTAAGTTATGCATACATTAATTATTTTTTTTAAAGTTACAGCTCTAGTTTGTCAAATTATTTGTTTTTACTCTGAAATATTTACTCTTGAAAGTTTCCTAATTTAATTTCAAACTTCATTTGAAATTCAATGCAGGGATCCCCATCGCAGCGCAAAGCTTAGTCAAATCAATTAAAATTGTGTTCAACTGCATTTTAATATTCATACGCGTGTTTGCTAAACCAGTTCTATACGTATGCAGTCACTCACCTTGCAGTATCGAAGATCAAATTAAGGCTTTTTAGTAATTATTATTGTTGCAACGTACGAGAAGACAATTGAAAATTTTATTTCATTCATGTTGCCTTGAAAAATTTTAGTCTTATGCTAAGATGATCTCATTTTTCGCAATATTCCACTCGGCAGAAGTATTTTTCCACGTTATTGCCTTCATGAAATTGTCATGAAGGGCTGACCCTTGAAATTAACATTAGAGCATTGATATCTCCTGTGACAGGGAAGGTCGATTACTGCATCGACGAGTTCTTTCGAATGGTAAAGAGCGTTCAAATATGAAAACATAGAACAAAATCGAGCAGAAGTTTCCTTTCGTTTCAACTCTTCTATTACATCTCTGCCTGTGCTGCGCAGTACGTCGCATTAAACTGTAATCGTCACTTAATCTCTTTCAATTCGTTTATGTTAATTTTACTCAGCCTTTTACTGTGGGTGCTCCTTTACCTTTTACTGGTGGGGGTTTCTTTCCAGTTTTTATCATGCCCACGGACTCAATTAAACTAAATATGAGGTTTAGAGGACATTTTTTCTTCTGCAACCATAACCACTTCCATAATAGAGTAAAGTTTGAGCATAAAATACCCGGATGTGAGCGTAGCACGGCATAAAGAATCTGCCATGCTACCTCGTCGTGTGTCGACCAGCCCAAACAGGTTATTAGCCATTCATAAAAAAAGAGCTAAATAATTTATGCGAAAACACTTGAGTAATGCAACATTTCCTTGATGAAATACTTGTTGCATCAAGCTCGGTGTTGGCCCTAAATTTAGTTCCTTTCAGTTTCAATTAAATCTTGAAACTGAAGTCACTTATAAGGGAATGTATCACACTTGTAATTAAAGTGTGCTGAAAGCAATTCTTTAAAGTTGGTTTCCTCGAAGTCACATGCTCGTTCGAAAATAGTATATGTAAACAAGTTCGTTTCTTCAGTTGTTCCAAAATTTTAAATGAATTCAAATGATTATGATATGGAACGGTATTACAATAGAGTCGCTTTCTTAATGGTTGCAATTATTCCAGAATTCAAACGTAGAACTTTGTTTATTTACTAATAGTATATAATAGAATTTTTGCCCAATTAAACAACTAAATAAGCCAGTTAAAAATGAATTAAGCAGCTATAACATACTAATCCAAGGAATTTAAACGTCTGAGACCTTTGCTGTAGTTAGATGCTATGAGCTTTTAAAATAATATTTTCAATTATCTCTCCAAACCTAATTTGAAATTTAATTTCTATCTTTAAGGCTACCGTGTCTAACTTCATCTCCTGCAAACAAATTAAACACAAGTCCAATGCATGTTCGTCTGAAATATCTTGATGTGTCACCTTAAATAATAAAACACTCATCCGCGGTAACGGTGCGTGAAGGTGTTGAGTGACACAGAGCTGTCGTTGATTCACAACTTTATCACCTTAGAAGTATGGAAAGAAGTCACTCCTCATCTCGAGCGTACACAAAAGGTAGAAGGATGAACAGTGACATAACATAGTCTAAGCGTAGTAAATTTCTCACTTCAAAAATCGTTTAACCAGTGAATAATTTTAAGAGTATATGAGCACAACTCACACACACTGCAAACTCGCCATAACAGTTTTTTGATATTTACTCAGCGTTCGAGTTGTCACATGAGTTACCTCAGTATTCATAATTTCTAAACCTCCACCCCTTTTCTTCTTTAAATTATGAATTATTTCTATGCAACATTTCTTCAACTGACTTACAGTTAAGAAGTTATAGGATACTCGTTCCCCCATAACTATTTTTACGATAGTTTTCGTTATTTGATTGTGTTTGAAATCTTAATGGAAATTTACCCTTTGGTTCTAAACATTCGAAAGAGCATTTTATCCTTCTGATTTTGTTTGGTGAAATGCACGTCATTTTTGCTGTTTAAAAGGCGTTCCTACCGACGATGTTTTGCACTAGCAGTTGATCTTATTTGTTTCAAGGAAGACAAGTTTTTCAGATTACGAACGTTGTGCCATGAACAAGGGACGCCAGTTTTTGCTGGAAGTTCCGAGTGGCCAACGAAGCACAGACAAAACGTTCAAGCTCACCAATGTCATTCATGATTCCCACTGCGAGGCTAAAATAAAAAATAATCGTAAATGGCACTCCGGATGCTTGAATAAGCGAATATTATGAATTTACAGGCTTGTCTGGTTATGCAGTTAAATAAAGCTCTGGATCAGCGTGTTTGTTAAAACATTTGTTTTGATTTTGTTGCTTCCTTGTTTTAACCATTTGTCTAAAACTTCATTATGAGCACACCGCCAAAAACAATGGGTCATCATTCAAATCAGCGTGAAACCCAGTCTCGGGTAACTGTGAATTTTATGTCTTTTTACTTGTACAGACCCATCACATCCTCTTTCGCGACACAATCAAAGATGCAGCAAGGTGTCTGTTTTTGCTACATGATCATGACGGTAAAATTCTTCTTTGTGGTAATTCACCCCGAGTCCAATATTTTACAACTGGTCCGGACCACTTTTGAGGTCCTTCTTCCTTGTAGCCTTCAGTGAAATTTGAAGAGTTTGCGGCATGGAACTATATACTTTAAAGGAGAAGTCTTCATTCGGTCTGATCCTTAACTTCATTACAAAAATTGGTGTCGCACCTTCAATATGAAGATTAAATTAAGCATCCTATGATTTAATATATGACCTACAAACTAACTGTGCCTTCAATGATTTCTAGTTGCGTTTAGAACAAGAGAATTATGTTCAAATAATGACCATGGACTGATCAGTAGATACTCGTAAATAGAGAAAAATGGAAACTGATATTAATTTACAAGTTGCTGTAAGAATATGATCAACGTTCGATTTCACCATTACTCAAGCTCACACTTATATATTTGACTTCACTCCGCAATTTAGGTATAATAGTGCTTACAAAATTGTGGGTGTGCCGTCACTGCCTTGCCTGGAGTATTTGAAAAACCGAAAACAATTTAAATTACCAGCATACTTGATGTCTTAAAATAACATTGAGTGAGATTACTGGCTCCACATCACGTACTTTAAACTCTCCGTAAGTTTATCGACGGTGTTTTTGGTTACTCAGTAGAACAATACATTTTTTGTATCTCATCTTATTCAACACCTATTGCATAAACGGCAATATGCACCCCATAAGTGGCTTTTAGAAATTAACCTGATAACATTCACTGGCGACACAAGTGCCACATTCTCCCCGTCACTGTAAGTAGATTGCGTGAAGTGTTCCCTGAAAGCGCTTGTTTATGTATAATACGCATGACTCTTTTGCCTATATACGGTGGCCACTGGTCATTGGTTACAGTGTCAGTGCAATACCCACGGTGGATTACACTGACCGTGCGAAAGCACCACGATCTCCTGGTAGTGACGGTTAACAGGTTTAAAAGGGTACTTCATTTCGAACACAAATCTAATTATTCTTCTTACAAAAATGATATGAGAAATTGAAAGATAAACTTTGGCTACCAAAAGTGAGTGATTCCTAGTTTCCTTGTTAGAATTATAGTAAGTAATTGTAACCACTACAGAAAATTTTAGGACCCAATGAGAAAATAAGGGTCGTTTCTTGAGCTCGTGGATAGAATGTCTTTGAATTTTTCAAAGCATTGCAGGAGTACTTTTTAACCGGTCTTGATTCCCACGTTGGCTTCCCTTCTTCGTTTAATCCTGTTTGGAACAATGGACGGAATTTTGTTATAGCATATTCTTACAACTGACAAGTTTGTCGGTGACAGAATTGGTAGCTATTATGCGGCAAATAAATTCTAAACGGCTGAAAAAGTTATCTTGAAATTTGTAGCTATCAGCAAAGTATTTTATCACTACAGAAATAGAGTATATTACCACATTTAAATGATGGAAACACAAACGCCAATACCAAAATAATTTCTTTTTTATAAACTTAAAAAGGTTAAGAGTATCGAAAGAAATTATACAAATCTAATTGAAATTTTTCAATCCATATAAATAAGGTTGTTTTATGTGTCATTAATTTAATTATACGTGAAGGATTAAGTTTGAAACCGAAAGTTTGGCTCCTATAGGAGCAATAATTTAAAAATAATTTGCGGTTGCTTGATATTCCTATACTCGCAGAACGTGATTTGGATCCGCCATCTTGAGCAGAGTCGACTGTCCAGGATGTTTTTTCCTCGCAGCCATGTAAGGTGCTAGTGGCGTTGTGTGGACGCCAGTTATAATGCATGCTGAAGCTTATTGTGAGCGAAGTTATGCCATAACACAAAATAATAGTGAGGTGCTAGTGATGTCACTGAGATCATTGTCTGTTGTGTTGGATAAACACGAAGCGAACCCATCGTATCATTCTTCTATGAGAATGTTGCAGCTCTTATACGAGATTCTGCAAGACCCACCATGATAGTTTTTATGTAAACACTGATGATAATTTTTTATAGACGAACTGAACAAAAAAATATAATATTGAATATGTAATTATGTTTCGATACCGCCAAACAATATGCTACTTATACTTAGATTATCAGTGCATACGAATAAATTACTGTATGTACCTCATTTTGATTTCATGTTTCCCTGCGACAAATATCTTTTTACAATAAAAGAACTTTCCCTGACTGACAGTTGCTTCAATTCTCTTAATAGTTACCTTCCTTCATTTTCAACCTACAGTCAACAATAAGTATGTCCCTTATGATATCGGGGAAACGGTAAATACGCTCGGGGATCTCCGGGCTCAGTACTGCAGATTATCACGTTCTATCAGCAGCTGCGGAGGCTGGTGCACATTAGGGATCCACGCTCCTCCACTTCCGCACAACGTTCATGCGAACATCCGCTAGGCGTTCCGAGCTCGAACGTTCGTTTCGCGCAGGTCGCTTCAAGTCTACTCAGCACGCAGACTTCCGTGTTATTTTGCGCTCATATCCAGGAAATGTCGCGTTGTTGTAACCGTAATGGTGTGTGAGGGCGATATTGTTTCCCTGTAAACCATACGCCAAGTATGATAGTTGCGTGCGTCCATCCAATCTGTGCAACATAGAGTATTTTTTAATAGAATTTCTTAATAGAATAGAGTTTTTCTTTTTTACATAATGTAGCATTGTTCCCTATTAACGACTTGCGTTTTGAAGGTTCAGTTCTTGTATTCAGAATGTCACCAGGGGCATATACGAATTGAAGTACCTAGTTTTAAATGTAAATCTAATTATTTGACTTAGAGGATGCAATGGTGAATTAAGAGTCAAACTTTGGCAGCGAAAAGCTCTTGATAATACTGTCCTCGTCCATCAGGCAGGAACGAAATTTTAGATTCAATTACTCAGCTTTAACAAATGGGGAAACCATGTTTTACCGCCTAGAAAATAAGGCAAACTGCACCCATATCACAAAAGCTCGATACAGCATACGTTTGTATCCTGTATCGAGTTTCTAAACTGTGTCTAAAGACATAAGAACAGACAAAAAAAGCATCTGTCAAAACACGTTCTATTAGTGCGGGTAACAGCCCATAATTTCTCAGAATATTATACGCATTCACCACGTCATGTAGCATCCAACGTCTAAGCAGTAAACTGACTATGAATGAACGTTAATACCTTTGTTGTCATTTAATTGTAATCTATTGATGGTGTAAACATTACGATCATAATTAAAGTGTTAGATCTACATTTTTAGAATCAAGATTATATGATGATAAATAGTTCTTGCCTTCAGAAGCACGCATTGCGTTGCTTTCCTGGTGGAAAATATTCACTGATCATTCTGGTGTTTGCAGAAGACTTTTCTGAAAAAAAAGATTTTGAACAGTAGCACTGACTTCACCATTATTTCTCTAATTTTGTCGTCATCCAAACATGTATTCATTTCATCTTCCAGAGATGATCAGTCAAAATCGTCATTTGAGATGAAAAAACGCCCCTTATTTGAGTTTTTTCCTGTGTTTTAGGTGGTCTTTCACAAGCATTCCCACTCCATTTCGAAGAGAGGATCGAAGGTTGACGGAAGTATGGTGCTCAAAAATCG
>VCRD01003286.1:11426-25918 GCA_006783055.1 Trinorchestia longiramus | reverse complement strand
ATTCCTATACTCGCAGAACGTGATTTGGATCGTCATCTTGAGCAGAGTCGACTGTCCAGGATGTTTTTTCCTCGCAGCAATGTAAGGTGCTAGTGTTGTGTGGTCGCCCGTTATAATGCATGCTGAAGCTTATAGTGAGCGAAGTTATGCCATAACACAAAATAATAGTGAGGTGCTAGTGATGTCACTGAGATCATTGTCTGTTGTGTTGGATAAACACGAAGCGAGCCCATCGTATCATTCTTCTATGAGAATGTTGCAGCTCTCATACGAGATTCTGTAAGACCCACCATGATAGTTTTTATGTGAACACTGATGATAATTTTTTATAGACGAACTGAACAAAAAAAAATTTAATATTGAATATGTAATTATGTTTCGATACCGCTAAACAATATGCTATTTATACTTAGATTATCAGTGCATACGAATAAATTACTGTACCTCATTTTGATTTCATGTTTTCCTGCGACAAATATCTTTTTACAATAAAAGAACTTTCCCTGACTGACAGTTGCTTCAATTCTCTTAAAAGTTCCCTTCCTTCATTTTCAACCTACAGTCAACAATAAGTATGTCCCTTATGATATCGGGGAAACGGTAAATACGCTCGGGGATCTTCGGGCTCAGTACCGCAGATTATCACGTTCTATCAGCAGCTGCGGAGGCTGGTGCACATTAGGGATCCACGCTCCTCCACTTCCGCACCACGTTCATGCGAACATCCGCTAGGCGTTCCGAGCTCGAACGTTCGTTTCGCACAGGTCGCTTCAAGTCTACTCAGCACGCAGACTTCCGTGTTATTTTGCGCTCATATCCAGGAAATGTCGCGTTGTTGTAACCGTAATGGTGTGTGAGGGCGATATTGTTTCCCTGTAAACCACACGCCAAGTATGATAGTTTCGTGCGTCTATCCAATCTGTGCAACAAAGAGTATTTTTTAATAGAAGTTCTTAATAGAATAGAGTTTTTCCTTTTTACATAATGTAGCATTGTTCCCTATTAACGACTTGCGTTTTGAAGGTTCAGTTCTTGAATTCAGAATGTCACCAGGGCATATGCGAATTGAAGTACCTAGTTTTAAATGTATATCTAATTATTTGACTTAGAAGATGCAATGGTGAATTAAGAGTCAAACTTTGGCAGCGAAAAGCTCTTGATAACACTGTCCTCGTCCATCAGGCAGGAACGAAATTTTAGATTCAATTACTCAGCTTTAACAAATGGGGAAACCATATTTTACCGCATAGAAAATAAGGCAAACTGCACCCATATCACAAAAACTCGATACAGCACACGTTTGTATCCTGTATCGAGTTTCTAAACTGTGTCTAAAGACATAAAAACAGACAAAAAAAGCATCTGTCAAAACACGTTCTATTAGTGCGAGTAACAGCCCATAATTTCTCAGAATATTGTTCGCATTCACCACGTCATGTAGCATCCAACGTCTAAGCTGTAAACTGACTATGAATGAACGTTAATACTTTTGTTGTCATTTAATTGTAATCTATTGATGGTGTAAACATTACGATCATAATTAAAGTGTTAAATCTACATTTTTAGAATCAAGATGATATGATGATAAATAGTTCTTGCCTTCAGAAGCACGCATTGCGTTGCTTTCCTGGTGGAAAATATTCACTGATCCTTTTGGTGTTTGCAGAAGACTTTTCTGAAAAAAAAGATTTTGAACAGTAGCACTGACTTCACCATTATTTCTCTAATTTTGTCGTCATCCAAATATGTATTCATTTCATCTTCCAGAGATGAGCAGTCAAAATCATCATTTGAGATGAAAAAACGCCCCTTATTTGAGTTTTTTCCTGTGTTTTAGGTGGTCTTTCACAAGCATTCCCACTCCATTTCGAAGAGAGGATCGAAAGTTGACGGAAGTATGGTGCTCAAAAATCGTCATTCGGAGGAGGACAGAATTCCTCCGGTGACGAACGGAACGTACAGAAGCAGATCCGTGTATGCTAGTGAGCACCCATACGGAGGAGAGAATGGGTCGGCAGCTTCTGGAGATTTCAACACCAGAGCGAGCAGCGGCACCTGCCTTCCGCCTAAAGATGTGTGGCCGACCTCGGGCGTTGATAACCCGTCTTTTGTTAACGAAAATGAGGTGGAGGGACCGGTGAGTATTTTGTTAATGTGATTTTTCTGCTTTGCACTGCGCATTTTGAGAACAATTTTTGACATTTTTGATGAAATGATTATGTGTTACTCATGAATTGGAATTATCATTTAGTGAGACATTGATGATGAAATGAATTTATTTACGTACTCTTCTTTGCGTATACAATATTTTAATTCATAAATTTTTTAGCATGATATTCTACTTCTGATCCTCAACGCTTGTTTCATCCTTTCCGAAAATTTCCCTAATATTTGACATTCTAAAACCTATACCTTGCTTTCAAAACCCTGCATGCGTACTTATCCCTGCAAGAACCTAAAATGAATTCTTTTCCTGAACCAATTTGCACCTCCGAGTAGCTTTCGTGTAAAAATCGTATCACTTTCAGTTTGGAATCATAGATCAAGTTAGAACTTCTGAAGCATTCAGTGACTGCATATGAAAGCCAAAGACAAAACACGCGCTCAATCTGCCGTTTCTTTATGAAAAAATCGACTCATTCACAAAACAAGAATGTCAGATCGAAGCCCCCGTAAAGTGTGGTAAGCAGACGCCGTTCCAGCATTCTATGTTGTCAGCGTCATCGCACAACAACGTACGATTACCAGCACTTCCTGTCAGCTTCTTGAATAGCTTACGTACTCTTCCACTGTGCTGCACATAATGAGTCTTTTTATACGGCAGTGTTGCCTTACCAGTCTCCATGACCGAGTAAACGGATGCTACGCTACGGTGATTTTCATCCTGTTTTTTTGTCGTCATGATTGTGAATACGTTAATTCTATACAACGGGTGTATCTTACGTCAGAAAAGTTTAAAATATAAATGTTCATAAATCTATAACAATTTATTAAGTAATTTTAAAATTCGTAGACATAATAATATCCTGCAAAATTTGATATATTGGCAATGCTAGTATCATTAATGATTTTAATATCATAATGTACACATGACAACTGAAATTTATGTACTTGAGCATTGCAAATCGTAAACGAATGTATTCTTATCAAGCACCTAGAAGCTAAGATACTCTCCTCAACTTTGTTATCACATCAGAGTTCAGTTGTGGGTATAAACAGTCATTCTGCAGTCTACAGTACAGAATAATTTATTTTTGCCAAATAAAAACGCTGCTAAACTTTCGCAACTACCTAAAGAGTATAATCGTTTCTAAGACAAAAAGTTAGGCAATCTTCCCTAAAAATTCAAATCACGTTGTCTTCGTCACTCTTTAGGCGAGCGGCAACATGAGCTTCATCCCGAACGAGTTTTTAGCCCCAAATTGAAGAGGACCACATACGTTTGATACAGGTCTTGAATTTTAAAGGGGGAAATCAATATGCTGGAGCCAGCTTACTCACTTCTCTAGTGGTTGTGCATTTTGGGAACAGTCCTCCACAAGCGATTCAAAAAAATTGAATTGACCTTCAATGCTCATATAAGGTCGACGCTCATAAAATGTGGGAGCTATAATTTCCTGTTTTATGAGCACACTTCTTACTTTAATATAAGGTGAATACTTCTTTTTATAGTCGAACACTTTTTCTTGAACTACAATCTAACATTATCTATAAAATTTTTAATAAAGATACTACAAACCAATCGATTGATTATAAAAATATTACAGGACATTTAAGAAAGTTATGACGAAATTTTCGAGGTTTTACAACGGCTCGTATTGTGATCATCAATGATTATATTATCAGTATAATGGTCATCACTGACATTTCTGGCAAATTGTAGGTATGTTTGCATTAAATATTTGCAGATATTTTACCCTTGAGAATTGTGGGTTTTACGCTTCGTCGATATCAAAACTCTTAGGAAACTATGCCCAGTTCATGAAATGTGTATGTTAGTTTGCCATGGATGAAGTCTATCTCACCCAAATAAAACTACAGTTGTTTAGAGACAAAGCTAGTAGTATGGTTTTGTGAATTGATAATGTAAAATCAAAATAGCTCATTCATCCCATCACAATCCACGTATTGTTTTGATATTTCACATGTAAAGGAACTTGGTTCAAATACATAGTAGAAATTATTAAGCTTCTTCAGACCCATGTATGGCTAAGTCGTTGCGTACTTCTGTAATTGGTGCGTCCCCATATTTAGTTATTTTATTAATTAACCATTCATGTGAGTAATACCTACGTACGAAAACAACCTCAACCTACTTGGTTCTGGGTTCATTTACCCTACATGAGGGATTTTTTGGCAAGTCAACCCTTTTCCCTCTGGTAAACACCCGAAGCTTCCTGTTACCCTGGACATCCATCAAAACCTCGCTGGATCCCAACTCCTTATGCCCTACCGTACGAAATGCCATTCTCATGAATGCAAACCCTTGCAGTTCAACCACCACGTGAAGGAATCAGAACTCGTGGATGTGCCTTTGGACTCTCCATTGAACAAGTCAAACTACAGTACGCTGACAACCTATCCGTTTGAATCGGAAATTCACAAAGAGCCTCTTTTTTGTGGTAAACGCAAGAAGCACGAGAACAAAAACCATGAAAACAACAACGTTCCGAAAACACAAGAATTCGTTTTGCCACGTTTCTACAGTATGACATCAGATTACGGTTCTCAAACATTTGGTGAAGAAGACCATCAGATGACAGTTGTGCCATGCTATGACACCATGGGGAATACGCTCCAGATCAAACGAATCTATACACGGAGACATTCTTCCCCAATCATTCCTGGGCATCTTAAGCTTCAGGTAACGCAGAATTGCCTGCAGAAGCATTTGGAACACTGAAATGTTTCAAATAGGCTTCCATAGCTGAGAATGTCTCTCAAAGCAGTGTGCAAGATACGTAAGTCAATTCATACGCGATCGAATAAACTGGTTCCATACATAATTAGAAGTCATACAAGACTTCTAGAGAATAGTATGATACTTTCTATCCATAGAAAATACTATATTTTCCATGCAATTCGCTCTCTTTTTCAATTTGTTTTATTTTCTCTTTGTAATTTTCAGCACTGCTCAAGTTTCTGATCTTATTTCTTTTTTCAATCTAAACTGTTCTTTTCAATAGTGTTTTCCTTTTAGTATTGTAGTTGTGGTAAGGTTTTTGACCTTAATCATTTTCACAGCAATATTAATATTTACATTCTGTATGTTTTCTTTGCGTACCGGTAGATTTGCAACAATAATAGTTAGATATTATTCAACTTGTCATCAATCAGAACACATTTCTTATTTACAACTCTTATAGTACAGCAGCCCTACGGGTGCATACTTAGAACAGATAATAATTTATAAATCAAATTTATTTTGTAGTTTGAATTATTCACATTTTTAGCCACCTGCCACCAGACGTCGTGTGAATTTTGACATTATAGAGTTCCGATCCTGATTTGCACATTGCATCAACTTCCTATAAAAGTTCACAGTAATTGTTATTTTTTACACCGTTAAATCACACTAATTCTTCATCGAAAATCCGTAAGTGGTGTAGGTTATTTTACCACATCATTTAGCCCAATTTAGAAGTTCTTCAATGGTATTTTCGAAAAGTTGTAGGCAATAACGCATGATCTATATGCACCGGCCAGATGACCCGCGTTTCCGTGACACCGAACTCAGTGGGGCACGGCCACTCTCACATGGCCGATATCTCGGAGCTCAAGTCCCAGGACTGGGTGAGCAACCTGCGCTCTCTCATCATCGTCTTGGCTCTCTCTTTCCACGCTGTCTTCGAGGTGAGATTTGGGTTATTGCTAACGGTATTATTCATATAATCGTTCCAGTTTTAGAATAGAATATGGGAAAAGGAACAAGCCGTTTGGTTTATTCTTGGGCTGCTACCCAAGTCCCATGCCGTCGAGCGTAGAAGCATCAATCACGCACTTGCACGTCAATTACACATAGATATTTCAATCACGTAAGTACACCTAAGTCAATTGCAAGCATTTCAGTCATGCAAATACACTGCAAATACACATACATAGGTCTACAGTTAAGAATGATATGGAATTAGTGCTTTGTAAAATTAGGTTGTAGTGTAGTATCTAAACGTATTATTCTATGTTATGACTATATGTGAACCAATGACTGTTGAATTCGATTCTATGTACTCTCAATGTATTCAGTGAATGGAAAATCTTCTTATCTTATCATATGTTGAGCTTTTGTTTCAAATGATAAAACAATTCTTATCTGTCACTTTGTGTTCAATCTCCATAAATGATTCGCAAACATACCAATAACCTCCAAACAATGTACAACTTGAAAAAATTATTAATTTTTTATACTCTTATCTTGAAGAATGAATGAATACATAAACTTACAACATCTATGCTAGGTACTGGTCTGGATTACGGTCAAACTCAAAAATATTTCTTGACATTTGGTGAGCAAGACACGATGACGCTTTGTAACTGTAAATAAGGAGTCAAGTTATTCCTAAATTTATATTTTTCGTGCAATCAAATGTACGTTTAAGCTAATCAGCTTAGTGAACATATTGATCGTGAAGTGAATTACTATCATTTTTCGCACTTATATTCTCCAACATTGGGATCTAATAACAAAATATACGAAACCTCAGATGCCTTAGGAGAATACAAAATTCTACGAACACAAATCCTTTCCCTGGAACCTTCAAATTTAGTGCATCAACGAGTAGAATAGCCTATTTCATTGAAATTGTTTTAACTGTGATATGACTTCATAGCCGGCGTATTACATACAAAAAATCACCGCTGTTCTTTCAACAATCTTTCAGGATATTTACTAATGGACGGTTCGATCTTTATACCATCTTCAATTTTCGAAAAAATATCCGTTTTTCCCTGAGAACGAAAATAAAGTGTTTCTGAATTATTATTGAATTATTGTTGAAGATGGTAGATATGGAACCTTTTTTTAGAACTGATACCAGATACCTTGGCATATTGCTGATAATTACTCTCCGTAAGTTCGATAGTAACAATGCCGATAATTACGTTATATCTCATGCTAATACCTTGATTTTGATCAGTGATTTGAACCATAGTTCAGTTTTAAGCTTGGAGATGAATTAGAGGGTTATATAGAGACCGTACATTTTCAAGGTGAAGCATCTGTTAGCTCATATTCTTGTGTATTGCGGCCTAATTTTCATCCATTTAAAATAATTTGACCTGAGAGTACGAACATCCACGTGTCATGCGTGCCCTCATTGTCCTTAATGTCGCTAAGGCTAGGTTGAAACATTCTGCTTTTATTGGAAATTTTCTTCAGAGACGCAAACCACGTACATCAAGCATTATTTGGGGTCGCCAATTTACTAAGGCAATACACGTGCGACACTTGCGGTGGATTTTAAAGTATCAAATACCATAACGACCTTCATGCTTCGTTTTGAAGTTTTGTTTTACTGACACTCCAAAAGTTTTATACATCAATTTAAGAGTGTAATCCATGTAACTAAATTACAATCCCAGAAAAACGTAAGTACAGTTCTGAACGTAAAGACCGTGTCTTTGAGTCACATTTATTGTTAATACAATTTGATAAAGCTCTGGTAACCATGAAGCTATACTTAGGTGCAGTCCGAATGCTGACTTGGATGATTACAGTCTTTTAAGATGGCCATTCTTTCTCGAACCTCTTAGCCCTAAGATTGAGTTTGAAAACTAATCGTGATAATAAATTTGATCCTAAAGAAGATTTCGCAGTCTAGCAATGATTTGAATGCGTTCTGTGAATTTATGTTTAGAAATAAATGACAGTAAAATAAGTCCAACCAAAACAGTTATAGAATTGGATTGTAGATAATAACGTGTGGTTCATTCAGAAATGATGAATTATGTGTTTTTTTTAACCTCTGATGGGCTATAAAAAAGGAAAAATCACATTACATAATTATTTTGTCACCAAAAGTACTGCAGGGTCTTACTTATTTCTCTATGTCATCACCAAAACGGATACAGTCCGATTAACCGAGAGACGAGCATTTGAACCTGGCCGCTAAAATCGATGCGCCAGCCAAATGTGAGTTACGACTTGTATTCCGTTTTCTGTGAGCAGAATGACGTAGTGCTGCAGAGATCCAAAACAGAATAACAACTTTATGATTGGGGATAGTGTATGGGAGTGGTGTTAAGAATTGAAAGGAGGGGGAACTAACGCCCATGAAGAAGGTGGACAAGAGCTCAAGTCTGTCGCTACTGTAGGCCTTGTTCAGTGTGTTTATCAGGTGGTCAACACTAAACGAAGGTTTACAATTACATAGTGTACTTTCGGATGAATTTTCAGACATTTCAAGGTCTGCTTTGAACACAATCGAACGAGACCTCAGATACTGGAAGCTGTATGCCCGATGGGTCCGGGCCCATAGTTCCTGTCAAGACATATCTGTTGATACGTTTTGACTGGCGACTAACTTTTTTGAAGAAAGCATCGAGAAGCTTGTGTCACGATATGACAAATCAGTCAACCGTTTTGGTGATTATGTATAAAACTAAGTACGACCTTGCAAAATTATTATGTTATGTAAATTTACCTATTTTATAACCCATCGGAGGTTGAAAAAATCCTTGTACATAGGAAAGGTAGTGACCTTGATGATTGTGTGCCATTTTTTAAGGATCATTAGTCCTTAGGTTGATCAACGAGCTCTTTACTTGATATACATACATACATCCATCACTGCCGCTATGCTCTATTGGTGCTGCAGTTCATTTTGACCATGAAATTTCGCTCAAATTTATCTGTAGAGATTTGCCTCTTAACTGAAGATGAATTTGTTTACAATGACAGATTATTATTCATCATAGGACCCAAAATTAATTTGATTTTTGTTGAGTGAATGTTTTTGCATAATGCATTAGTTGAGTCTGATAAAGCCTGCTGACGCAGAAGATTCAATCGCTGAAACAGAAGCAGGCCTATTACTTTTTCAATCAGTTCAAAATTACGACCGTGATAAACTTATTCATTTTGCTTCACACACTCGATTACCACATTAACGCGCTTCGGTTACTATTCTGAAACTCATAGCACAAGCTTCTGAAGAACATCAGGATGCGTTACACTCTTCGTTTAGTGCGTGCCGAGGTCGTCCAGTAGTGCATTATCAGAACGCTTAGTTTGTTCATCGTGTATCGTAACGCTAGAGACGTCTTGACGTTTGAATGTCAACCGCTCTGATTTGTCACGCTTTGAGTTGCAGAGGAGAGATTTTTCAGTCGCGCAAACGCACACCAACAGTTTCTTCATCACGTCATGTAACTTTAAAATTAGTTCGTGCACATACTCGTCCTAATTTGTACATGTGTGTGGGAATATTTTTCTCGAAACTGCATGAGATAGTTCATGGCCATTCATATTTTTGCCTCAAAACCAATGGTATCATTTCAGTATTGTCGTTTCAACGTCAGTTCCTTTAGTATTATTAGGAGTATAAATTTCATAATTTCCCGGATATTACCGTGTTAGTCTCTTTAATTTGAAACTACTTGCATCTGTTCACCAATACACTGTAGTTGCTACACTATAAACTAATAATGAGAATGCTACCAAAAACAAGATCAAGATTACCAATTACCGTCCTCTCCACTCTGAACGAAATCGCAAATTTTTTGCTTACTGTATTCCCGTAGTTAATCTGATAAATTAAAGGATCAGCATTTACATTTACACAATTCATGATGTAAAAAACTGGATTTTAAGTCAATTTCGTTGACAATTTACCGTTGGTTCTTCACTCAAGTGCAAGGACAGACTTAATTATGTTGTGCGTGCTCCCCTTGTAGACGCACCTACATAGTTGTTTATTTGTGAACCGTGATACATTGTGAGTCCCTGTGCAGTATGTTGGATTCTGATAATAAGGCATTTTAAGATAAAGTTTCTGAATAATAAGACACTTCAATATCCAATGTTGCCGATTTCATAAATCAATTTTTCTGGAAATAAACAGTTTTCTTTTCTCCAAGTGTGTTTAATTAATGAAAAGGAGCTCCTGAACCTGTGGTGCAAAGCGTCCTCACCAGAGTCCTAATTATGCATTCCCTTCTTTACCTTCTATTCGTATGGATGTCGTTGACTGTAATATCCCTCTCAGAATCAAGGTGGTATAATATTTTAGCTTCAACTACAAGCGTCTGTAACTATTGTGTTTCAATCCAAATATATTTTCAACTCTTAACTGACGCTGAACGACGGATATTTCAACTCATGTGTAATAAATATTACTATCTTCTGTAATAAAAGCGTCTGTGACTATTTTGTTTGAACCTATTGTTTAGCGTACAATGATTAAAGAAGAAGAAAACCGCAGGTTTATTTATGGTACAGAAAGCTGAGTCTTCGAGTGAGAGCGCTTTTGTTCATCTTTTTAATCGTCCTTAGTTTAAACATCTAGTTACAAAATAAATAAATAAATAAATTTGACAGCTACGCTCGAAAGTACCATGGATTGTTACCAAAGTTAAAAAAGCGGTGCTGCAGCTCAGCATTCAAATAATCTTGCCCATGAAAACTTAGTGAGAGAGCGCTAAAGAAACCTAAAATGGCCACCTCACGAGTCACAAAACTTGGTTGAAGTTTTTGCTGATTGGATATTCTGGAGAGCGAGCAAGAAGTGTGACCGCAAGGCGAGTTACGCAAGTGAGGTCGGCGAGGTCTGACGAGAGGTCATCTCGAGGTGAGGGCGAGAAACGCTGGGAGTGATGCAGCGGCTGTCATGATGTAGCACTTTCTCTAACTGATAATGTTTCTTCATTTCTTTAAGTGTACAGTCCATCTCTTACTCAATATTTGAAGGGAGAAAGTATAATTGTTTGTATTTTAGAATTAATTATAGTACTTACACTCAGTTTAACGGTTTGTTAAAAGGTGACCAAATAGAGCTTTTAGAAACAATAAAAAATTGTACTCGAAATTGAAATCGCATTGAAACAGGATATCATTTTTCTTGTTCTTGATGCTAATGAGTATTCAAACGTCTCGCCACAACGAAACCGATTACTAGAAATTTTCTGAAAATTCACTGAATAATTTTGTCACGATACTATTCAAAATCAATACACGTACAACGATTCTCAATTTTCACAAATTAAACTAAGTGCCTAACTTCGTGTTCGTGATGTAAACCAAACTTTGTTAGATAGCCAAATTTCATTATCGATATTTTTGTGCTATTATTTTTGTGTAATGCCAACCCCTATTGAATTTCTGTTGTATATCTGTATCATAAAATATTTTATATCTCCACGTGATTGTTCGATTTTTTACAACGCTTCATTCATGAATGCAATGATCTCTTGAAAACAAACGGTCAAATGGAATCAAGGTTTGTCAGCAAGAAGACACGTGTGCTGTTAGCTACGTGTGACCACTGTCGGCCACGCGTAGCGGTGATGAGCGGCAGAGGCCGTTGACTAGAAGATGACCCTGAACGCACGGTCATTACCTCTACTGCGCTTCATTTTGCTTTAACTACTTAGACTTAGAAAAGGACATAGAAAAGTAAAAACAACCAGTTTTAAACAGTATTGCCGAGAACTATAATAGTAACAAATGAGTGCTACTGGACCGTTATGTTTCATGTGTGTGGCTATACGACTGCGAATGCGAAGCACCTACGCAGTGGAAAACGCACAAGTTTCGTTATTATAAACTGAAGTCGTTAATCAATTATCAAATTTCAACGTATTTAGTCTTGTGTTAATGTTCCGTATTAACTCAATTTAATACACGAAGATTTGAACAAAACTTGGTACGAATGTAAAATTATTCCGTCAGTAGAAGTAACATCCCTTCGTTGTTCAGACACTAAGGGATTTAGTGATTAGCGACTCCACAACTACGTGTCATAGTGTAGTGTAATATTAAATTGAGATTCTATTCTTTTCTTACGTACGTTAAATCCCGAGTCACATCGATCAACTAGAATAAACTTTATTCATGAAAATGACTTTGCAGACGTTCTAATTTATGTTCAATTATTTACAGATTAAACTTTTGTGCGCACACATTCCATTAAAAAATTTTTTACAGCCCCATAGTTTCTATAGGCTCCATTGTCTTATTGAACATTGAGAGCTTCACGCTCCTTTTTGATATATGTGTTGAGACTGTTCTTATTTGCCGTAAAATCGTATACAAGCGTGAGCCGTTTTATTAGTAGTCACTGACGTGATTTGAATTTGTAATGTTCTTCCCAAAGAGTATAACGATTCGATTACTGGACAATCTATATTGGTTTTTGCTCCAACTGCACAGAAATAATTGTGCTGGGGTTCAGGTGAATTCTTTAGTTTTTGAGCAGGTTGAACGTTCATTAAAATGGGGTTTACAAGTTGAAGAGTCACTTTGATTGTAAAAAATGAACATGTGTCTGAAGAGCCTCATAGTCAAAGTGATAGAGGTGCGCCTATAGGCCCAGCCATCAATAAGAAGGACAAAAAATCTTTCAACGGAGAATTGAATGCAATGGTAAATGTTCAAATTTCCCCTTTACCTAGAGGACGTTTGACTCATTGACAACAAAACAGGAAAATTTGATAAAAAATAAATTTTGGTGGTACGTCCACACACTGGTTGTACTTTTTAATCCGTTTTAACAGAGCACTCGAGCTCGAAAAAACACGAACTTTTATATTTTCTCACTAACTAAATCTCATTTTTTTCTCTTGCCAGGGTCTAGCCGTGGGTCTCCAGCAGAACGTACAGGACGTGTGGTATCTGTTCTACGCTATCGCAGCTCACAAGTTGGTCATTGCGTTCTGTGTGGGTCTCGAGCTCATCTCGGGAGGGACGAAGACTTTCCTAACCGTCATTTACATGGTCGTCTTCGCCCTCGTCACTCCCCTGGGGATTGCTATTGGCATCATTGTGACGGAAGGCACTTCGTCTCCCAAAAGTTTTGGGCACATGTGGACTGTGACAGTGCTGCAGGGCATCGCTGGTGGTACAATTCTCTACGTCACCTTCTGTGAGGTGAGTAACTTTGTTGCTACAAGGATCAGTTTACTTCTGAAGTTGCCATAAGACAACAATAGCACTTAGTCATAATCCGTTAATGAACTAATACTTTTAGAAACAAAGTGATTCACAGCATTGCTCATTACAAAACAACGTAACCAATTTAATTTTTAGTATGTACATGAGATATTAAAATATCAAAAACTTACGTTTTTTAAGGCTAATGCCCTACATGCAAAGCTTAATATGGTGCACTGAAAAAGGGCATGATATTTTGTTTCCAGTATTAATGCCAATGACACATCAGATAAGTAACGAGGAATTAATTTATTACCAACACTTCACTTCCTATCTTGATGTAATAAATAATCAAATTAATTAATGAACTTAAAAGGCTGCTAATTATGAAACCATTTACTTACTGAAAAACAGGCTTGCGTTGTTTGTCTATAACGCTTGAAACATTTTTTCATGTTTTAAATGCAGTGTTTGTACTGTTTAGGAAGTAGTGTTTAATCACAATCGGTGCGGCAGTATCGGATGAAACGTTAGATCTTCTTTCTTCTCATTGTTAATTCCGATGTACAACGCATTGAAAGGATTGCATTCCTAAGTATAGTATATAGTTTATACTGAAGCGTAAAATAAAATTATGCATCTACTTCTAGCTTAACAACTATTTTTTATGCATTATTTCGAGAATATGAGTTCATAAATTTCGTTAGTACAATTACTTACTTATTGCTTAAATTATAAAGCATCCTGTTCATCCCAACTTTAGCGGTTGTAAACTGAGTGCTGTCAACGCGTTGCCGCTGTTGTTCAATCTATTTTTATTTTATATTTAATTTGGATCGTTGTTAACGAGAAAATTCTTTATTCATGACCTTTAAACGCATATCATAATACGGAAGCCCAGAGTTAAAGTTAACCGTCGTACGCTAACAAGCGATTATCTTTCTTCTGGCTTTCACTCGAGGAATTATTATAATTAAAGCTTTCCTGTAATTAGATCTTGCGACTAACAGTCAGCTTTCAAAATATTGTTGATTGCTAGAGTTCTGATCGGCCGACTTCTTAGAAATGACACATGTGAGGTAAAAAGAAAATTCATGTCAAATGAAAGTGTTTTCATCCATTCATGTTATGGTTCTCTTTATTGATCACGCGCTATAATAATGGGTTATTAATTTTTATCACGGACATAACGCACAAAAATTATGACACTACTTGCTACTCAACTTTCTTTCGAGGCAAGCCTTACTCGCTGCTCTGACTTTCCTACACGCCGTACACTGGAACATTCATAGCACCATAAATCGTTGTGTCAACTGTCATCTGTTTAATACTTAACTGTACCATTCATCAATTTTGCTGAACCTTTCGTTTCGTCAATGCACTTTTAACGGGTTTTAAAACGCAGGAT
>VCRD01003285.1:52037-64652 GCA_006783055.1 Trinorchestia longiramus | reverse complement strand
GCGGTTGGATGTTGAGATGTAGTATTTCCGATTTTTCTGTTGCTCGCTTGGTTTTGATTTGTGGTTGCAACTTTTCTTTGACGTATAGAAAGGAACCACCACCTCTGTTGCTGTGTGACGGTTTGTTGACGTTGTGCAAAACGTATCCTTTTATTGAGACTTCCGCTGGGAGATGTCTTCCATTGAGATCTAGCCATGTTTCATTGATAGCTATGATGTCGTGTGATAACGTTGACGCAATGGTTTGAAGTTCCGACATTTTTGGTAGGAGGCTTTGTACGTTGCCAACCAGTATCTTCAGTTGTCCTAGTCTATTATCGTGTTGTGATAATGCGATTTTATTCAAGGTATCCCATTGGTCGTGGTCAGGTTGCCAATAGTTTTGTGGCTTTGCAAGTGTTTCTTGCAGAGCCAGAGATGTCTGCTGCAGAGGTGAGGTTAAGTGATACCGATTTGTCGGGAGAGCTGTTCGTTTTTTGACTTGTTTGTGTCGGATGCACTGTGTTTTTTTTTTGACGAACAGAATTACGTGGCTAAAAAAATTGTTTAGTCACTGACTTATTACAACTATACTAGAACTCTACCCTAAAGGTAAATACAACAAGGAACAAAGCGCTTTCATTGTCACTGTGTATACTTGCAACAAGAAGCTATTTATTAGCTGGTAAAGGAGAGATTCAATGAAACTTTTCGAGAAAGAACATTTCTTTCTAAGAGTGACAGATAAGTAGATGAATCCAACTATTATCTTAAGCAGAGAGATTATCATACATTGAATAAAATTTTGTAATAAAAACAAAGGTTATAATCATATTGATTCAAAAGTTTTTGAATGCCTACACGTGTTGCAAGTGTTTTACAATAATTATATCATTACTACTTTTTGCGAGCCCTCTTATTGTGTACCACGGGTCGTATAGTTTATGTATAAAACGACACATATTACTGTGTATCAAGCGTCACATAATGTGTTCTACGAGTCATGTACTTTCGGAGAACCTTAATTCTGTGACCATTACGTACCACACTAATTGTACTTATTATGTACTGAGAGTCATGTTATATGATAGTTGCATATCGCAAGACATGTTATACGTATAGCGAGTAGTATACTTATTACGTACCGTGAGCCGTATTTATGAGAACTGCAAGTAATTTAACTATTGTGTATCAAAAGACATGTACATGATAATTCTGTATCGCGAGTCATGTGGTAAATGTCGTTTGCAAGTCATGTAGTTATTGCGTACTACGAACTATACTCATGTTTACCAGTAGTCATGTAACTATTACGTACCTGGAGTCACATAATTACTGCGAAATGTCAATCAGGTAACTATTATGTAAAAATTGATGACAGAAAGCATGACTGTGATCTCTGCTCCTTTCATCTTTGTTTACTTCCGCGGCCTGTGCGCGTTTAAGGTGACTGTACATGATTAATTCCATCATTTTAGACGGCATGGGACTTGGGTAGAAACCCAAGAATAGACAAAACGGTTCTGTCCTGTTACCATATTCTAACCTATTCTACTCCCGTGTTTTCGGTTTTTACAACCGGAGTGCTGCGCAGACGTAAACATTCTTTTAGTGTTTGATCAGAAAACAATCTTCAGCAGCGAGCCAAAACGAGAACATTTAAATTTATAATTAGTTACAAGTTATTAACATTCAAACTACAGGTTCGATTTTCTATGATACTCCTTGTCGAGTATACAATCATACGATGAACTATACTGTGCAATACATATGTATAATTCCCTGTTCAGTGGCAAGAAATAGCAACAAACGATACAAACGACAACTCCGAAAAAGAGACCTCTTGATATAATTAATGATATGCACTATCTTTAAAATGAGTTTCCAAGTTTCACAGAAACTAAAATATCGTAATGATTTTTGAAGAACTTTGAGCCTTATTATGGATATATTCAATCGTTCTAATAAATAATAAATTGATGCGCAAATAGAGATAACCATTATGTGCTTAATACTGTGTAAGTTTTCAGCACATATGTGCTTTCGTTGATACTCAAAATGGCGTGCTACATTTGCCTTAAAATCGTTCAATGAACGAAAGTTCTTTATGTACTGGGGTCTTTTGTTCCACAACAAGTTCTTTATGTATTGAGGTCGTTTGTTCCCCACTAAGTTCTTTATGTACGGAGATTGTTTTTTCCACAGCAAGTTCTTTATATACTGGGTTGTTTGTTCAACAGCAAATTCTTTAAGCATGGGGTAGTGTTTTCATATCAAGCTCTTCTAGTACGAGGGTTGTTTGCTCCACAGAAAAACGCTTTAGGCTGACTGTTCTTTTTGGCCAAAGTCAAATGAACATTAGCTCACCCGAAGGTCGTTTCTCCGATTTGTCTTTTTGTTCACAGTGAGGGGAAAAGACATTTTACAACTTTGACATTACTTTGAGGAAACTCCAGGGACGAGAAACCATATCGAGCTATGTGAATGAAAACTATTGGGTGTATCGGGGTCCAGTCGAGCTTTTTGAGGGCAAAGGTTGAGCGATCGCATACTTGAGTTTTTCATTGCAGACTCTCTAACTGCAACATTCATCTATTTCTGTTACTCTCTTTGAAGACCTTAGATTTATCTCCATAGACTAATCTACAGTTGCCATAACTTAATAATAATGGAGATTGACTGGCTATGACCTAGTTATACGTCAAGCATATTCTTCATGCGCAAAAAAACTTTGCCGTTCGGCTTGTTATATAGTACGTTTTTTCCTCCGTGGGATGTGAGAGTCACGTTTCGATCAAGCTACACGCCTAATTTTCGAGACATACCCAGGGATCTGAAGCTTGTCTCGGGACGAAGGTAGTTGGTAACGAGACACAGTGTTATGTGACCTTTATAAGCAGGTAGGTGCAGGATGAATGAATGTATTCAACTGACCACCTCCCGGTGTTAACTTATAAACACGTATCATTTCCATTGGAGATAATAGAGAGCTAAGAAATGCATAGCATGACAGTAAGGAGAGCTAATCACAGGGTTGGTCACGACAAGCCCAGACAAGTTCAGCTTGTAGCATAACCGGACTGTAACAGTCTCTTCACTGAACATACATATGAACTACAAATTGTAATACAAAGTTATTTTCTATTGATTTGGCGTAGATTCTTCATCAGACATTTACCCTTGCAATGTTTATCATTTCTTTTATTTTATAGCGTGTGATTATTTTATCCTACGATATGACGCATATTTGTAAGAGGTCTCTGATTTAATCAATACCTGCATCTATCGATATTTGCATCTGATTTTTTCGACAAAATTGGATAATAATAGCACTCTAACCCTCTTACATGAATATATTTCTGCTATTCTATCAACTTGACTAGCTAATATCCTAAAATGATTTCAATTACTACTTATCTTCAGTAAACAATTAGTTTTGCTGTTATTTCTACAGTTTTGTAATTTTTGATAAAGGAGTAGAAATAGTAAAATGTGCTGCAGTTTGATGAAAGCATTTCCCTCCTCTCCGTTCACAGGTAATACTGAATTCTATTCTCTAGCTCAGTATTGAAACGTCGAAATAAAACTGTTGTTGAGCACTCCCATACTACTATAGTTTATTTTTTATTATTGAAATAAAAAATAATGGTCTTTTCCAGGCTACTAAAACGTAGACAGTGAACAGTTAAATTGTAAGTAATCATTGTCATATTTTTAATAGAATGCGTCGTCAAACTTTTATCATACTTTTAGCTCATGGTTCCATTATGATTTGTAAAATTCTTTTTTGCACATTGATTTTGTGTGCTTTAAATTCGCTTCAAATTCTATTAACTATTCCATTCATCGTCTTTTCGTTTCAAATATCTCTCATCGTACAAGTTGATTTTTCCCTTTAGTTTCTCAATTGCCCGCTGATTTGTATTAATAAACAGATGCATTTCGTGAGTGTACTTTGCCTTCACATATGTTAATAATTTCTAAACTACCTTCTATTCCATTGTATAATTTAGAAATCACTTTCTTGTAAAACACAACTCCACTGACTTCAGAAAATGCCAAGAGAGTAAGAAATACAAATACACATGGTAAATACTTCACCATGTCTAGTGACGAGTTCACGATTATTTCTGAGGACAAAATATGCTCTAAAAGTGATGTCTTGGGATCATCTTATTTGATTCCATTTACTCTAGCAATTACGAAATGATTATACTATTGATATGAATTAAGAACTATTGTAATGGTTTCACAAATCTAATCTTACGTACAGAGATTAACTGTCATACAAATATTTCAGAAGCTTTGGGGTCTACTAGTAAATTAAACGCTATTTAGTTAGAATTAAAGTCAATGGAAAACTGTAATGCTGATCATGTTCTATCGTAAGTACTAAATGGAAGCTGTAGTCGATTATTCAGTTATTTTGTGACTACATTAGCAAATAAGAAATACATGCAGCTGGGTTCAATTTAATTTTGATTAAGGATTTAGTTAAAAAATTGGCTAACAATATGCAGTAGAGCCTCTAAGAAACGAAACAGAAAACTGTCCCTACCTGGCAGAGAGTTCCTATTTAAAATACCATCGTCTGCCCTACTACAGAGGTTGGATTTTAGCGAAGTTCGAAAATTTTCTATCAACACCAACATGCTTGAATAATTCACTAGAGCAACGTTGGCGTTATACTTCAAATACAATGAAATTCCTTGAAGAGTATATAGAAGATTTGAAGTGAAATTAAAAAATGACCATTAAATTGTTTTATTGTACAAATTACATAAATATGCATACACACCTATATGTAGTACGATACGATGTATCACAATGTAGTACGATTACAATAGTAATCGTAAAAAACATAGTACCATTAGTTAATATGAAAACACTTAAATTTAAGTAAAGAGAATTCAATTAATATTGAATTAGTTTCCCGACTAATAATTTTGATATTATCTGTTTTCCGACCTATAACATATATGTATAGAAAATATACAGCTGTAAATTTATCTCCTAGGTGGCCAAAAATCTTCAACCAATTTTAGATTGGGCAGCTCTATGCATTAATTGTGACCTAGGTTCTAGGCCGGGTACTTTCACCTACTTTAATTAATTAATTTTGTGATTTATTAATTGATCATTTGAAGTGATTACAAATATGTATGCTAGAAGAAAAGAAACAGATGGTAGAACCGTATATGTTTCAGCTGTAAGCGTATTTTCATCGAATTCGTGGTAACATTCATACTTTAAGATTATGTAGTTAATTACCCAGAAATAAAAGCTCATAACTTTCTTCTCCTGGACCTCTTCCCAAGCCAATTTCATTTTAAAAGCCTCTCACTATCTTCAAAATTTTTAAAAGTTTCGAAATGGAACAAAATCTCATTCCGCGTTCTGTCCAAAGTAAAATCCTCTTTTAAATATCTTTTTCTATAAATGCTCTTAACAAATATAGTAGGGCCTCACATCTTATTGACGAGGAGTTTAAGAAATTACGCCGTTATTTTTCATAATAACGTGACTTATTTCAAAGGCTACTTTTACTCATTACAGCATTTTACAAAAAACACAATAACTGTTCGATTCAATTTTCATTGAAGCTAGACGTAATTTTATCGTTGCTTCTGAGCTACTTGTATAAATAGACATCATCTTCTTGTTGCTATGGTCATCTGCTCTGATAGGGAAATATGATACAATTCTCTAAAGGTAAATAAAGTTAGTGTAGGAAAAATCATTGTGAAATATTTTTAAAATTTCGTGAAATTTTATATGCGATAGTATAAAGATGACATTAGAGGTATAAGGTGTGTTCCATTGATGAACTAGAGATATCATTCTCAGCCTAGTGACAAAAATATTAAAACATTAAATATTTTCAAACAAAAATATCCTACAGTATTTTCGAGTACCATTTGCAAAACTATGCTGTAGCTCAGACGCATTGTGATCGTGAACGAAGATTGAGACGGAAAGAGAGCGAGAAGAGGCGGGATGGGTGGAGAGAGAGAAGGAGCCGTTACAGCAGCGGTGACACCGGCGCAGGGGCAGTCACCTGTGATCGAGACACCGGCAGACGTCACCTACAGGTGGCTTGCGTAAAACTGTGACTCGTCAAGAGATGTTGCACGCACACACAAGTGTGCAAGCAATCTGATAAGATTATCAAAGAGCTGTGCTTAAAAATGGTAACACGAATTAAAAGACCGAAAGTGAATGTCATAAGGGCTAAAGGCAGTATATGTATGTGTTTTGGGGTCTCAAGTTATAGATAAGGATATTGGAGTAAATTTAGTTCCGTTTACAGAATGAGTTCACTGTGATTCGATTGCTTAAAATATACGGGAAATAAAAGCAACAATCCTCGCACGCCCACAACTTTACTTCGTAACTTGCTTTCAGGCTTACGTACGTCCTCCAAAAGCTATGCCGGTAAAGAATTCAACAAATCACACAATTTCCTGAAAAAAATAGAAAATCAGCTCTTCGTTGTTGAAAATCATTATTGAGGTCATTTGTAAAATTTTTAAGCTTCATTCTCAAATTTTTCATTAATGATGTAACCATTGTCATGGCATTTAAATAGTGCAGAACTTCATTCTGTTCAAAAATCTTATAGGTGTAAATTTTGTTTTAGTTACCTAAGTCATTTCACCGCATTCATGATTGATAATTGTTTAAAAAATTTTGATAGTTGATTTTTGTCAGTTTAATCCAATCTCATATGATATGATACAGTGAAAACTCCGAATCTATTCGGAGACCGAGCTCGTAAACTGAAATACTCAAAAATCGAGAGCCTAATTTCCATCGACATTAATCTAAAATCTATCAATCTGTTTCAACGCCTAAAAGTATACATCGAAAACCAGATATTTATGAAGTTTCGCTTAATTATTTTGAAAGTTTAAGGAAAGAAACACATTCATATTGATAGACAGATAAAATAAGATCAATAAAAGTAAGGAACATAATAATAGACCCTGTGATGTCACTTACGTTGTCGTCGCTGCAGTTATCGATCGACCTCAAAACTCGAAAGAGGCAACGTCATTCCTTATTTACTGAGGTTTTTATTCCCGAAAAACATCATTTATATTGTAGACGATAATTATGCAGGAAAATGAATGCATTTATCACTCTTTTTTAATACGTTTATTTTCCTTAACTTTTAACTTTTTTTTTGCTTCTTGGACGTTCAGCAGGTCATTCAAATGTTGTAGCCAATACAAGTCGCCAAACGCGCTCGTTAACCGAGCAATAAATAAGCTCATAAAGTGACTCATTTGCCGAAATACTAGTACGTACGTATACCGAGCAGTTCGTCAACCGGGCGTGCACTGTATTATGTAGGAGGTTCATTTTCCTTCCGGTAAGCAATAACCCTCGTGGTGCACTTCCGCTATTCTGCTTAGTACAATAGACGCTGCTTCTAATTTGCAATGAATTTGCAGCAAAAATACAGTGGCTTCTACAGATGCAATTGTGGAACATGTAGAGAAAATATTTAAACAATAAACAAAGTGAACATGATAGATTTTTTCATTCAATATGCCGTATTGGTTTCTTGATGTATGTAAAATAAGTAATATTAAACTCGAGATTTAGGGCGAGGCTTCAACTCTGTCCAACACTACAAGCATCGTCGTACATACATTCTCTTACAATCGCTGGGCTCAAAAATCGGAGCCCATACTGTGCGAAGAAGTAGTAACTGTAGCATGGCTCTGTTGCTACCGTGTGGCAACCTGCACAAGCAAATTATGTAAGGCCGAGTGGAATGTTACACGAGTATATAAAGTATACTGAAGATGAAAACGTCATATGGATGGCCATATAAGCTGCACTCAGAGGACTAAACTCGAGCTCAGAGGCTCGAGTTTATCTGTTCATGGAATCAACTTCATGTAAATCAGCTAAATTGGCTGGCTATACTGACGGAATAAAAGCAAAATTGTCTTCCAGCTCCACCACGTGAGGCTGTAGCTCCCACTCCATCTTTGTTCGTGGAGCTACAGTACATGAGTTTTAGTTGGAACGGTTCTTTTTTGTCAATGATGATAATCAGAAGCTGAAACCTTTGAGGTTAGACTTTTATTTAGAATATATGTTATAAATTCAACATAGATTCTTTGTAACTCTTTTTTACGAGTGCTCCAACTTCCTAATGCTTTCCACAGGATATGATTTAATGATCCTTTTTTTTCTTACGTCAACAGGCCTTTTTACAGTTTGACTATGGAGTATATGTGTGGGAATTGATTCAACTTCTGTCAATACTTGATTATTCAAGTTATAGGTACATATATCTTTCATATTTTCCATCTGTAGAATAGAATAGAATAGAATGAGGCTATAGGAACGAACCTTCGGGCCCATTCTTGGGTCGGATAATTACTTCGATAATTATTCGGTTGTTTTACCCAAGTCCCATGCCGTATTTCTAGCCGCGTCAACCATGTCGGCAGCGGGATTCGAACCCGGGTCTTTCCGCTCGCAAGCAGATTCGTTCACCAGTCGACCAAGCTAGTCTCAAAGTACTCTAAATTTACTTCGATTTTTGAGGGAGACAACACGACACAATGGCAAGACTACTTTCCAGTTAACACTTGTTAGTTCGAGAATAATAATTTAAATAAATTTGTAATAGAATCAAACGGAAGGGAGAGGTTACCAAAATCTATATTGAAAAATGTAACCGAATTCAAAGACAAACCAATAGTAAATCTAAACCTATGATTCAGATTGAAAAATACACAGACTCATAGTTACTACTTCAAGCATTCATGGATTGACGAGCAATGTATCATCAAGGTCCCACTTATTATTAAAATTAAAGTAATTTTCATTACATTAAGAAACAAAATAAAGCTGGACATAAACTACGTCCAAATTCACCTTCAAAATATTTCTAGTCAAACGAGCAACATGACCGGAATGAAACTCGTTCAAAGAGCTCGCTGAATCCTGCACATTTAGCGATAGTTTACAGTCAACGTCAGCCGAAGGGCATAAACGACCAGGCTTTCTAAAGTAGCTGCAGGGTCGTGATTAGGGTTTCTACTGTAACGGACCTCATCTTGTAACAGTTGGTAAACGGACTCGCTCTCACCTTCATTGGCGTTCGCGATATTTAATACATGTAATTATTTTTGACTCTCGATCACAGCCTTTCATAGCTTGGATACTTCATGTGGTATGTCCTGTTTTGCTGGACACTGAACCTAGCTTACCATAGGCTTTCATTTCCTCTCATGTTGATACAGATGTTTCATGCATCAAGCCCAACAGCTTAGCTATTATTAGTACGATGGGACGCACATGAAGAGTATTATACAAAGGCTAAAAACTCGTTTAAGAAACACTGTTTGTTAGCTAATACTTTTCACCTAATCTGGCTGTGACTGAGAATGATGCAACTGACGGACAGAGACTTTGAAAATCTTATTGATGTATGTAATTAAATTTGGTAACGTTGTATAGTGAATGAAGAATTATTTGCTAAACCACATCACTATTGAAATTTAGTGTGTAATCCTGAGCTTGCAAACATGCAAAAGTAATGTTCCTGAGAACACTGGTGACATATCGATATGTAGATCTCCTTCAGTAGGACGTGGCTCATATTTCATCTAGGTAAGTTACTTGGTGAAAAAATATGAACAATTAATGAATTTCTATCCATGTTTTTGATACATTAAGGGACAAGTAGAAGAATTTCGTAATAAATGCAGGTGGTCTACGTACGTAAACTTAGTGTAGCCAGCCTACGAGTAGTATATGATACATAGAATACCATTACATGGAATGACATAAAATTACGTAGAAGGAATAACGTGGCATGGCGTGGTATGGTATGACGTGTCGTGGAGTAGGATGAATTGAGATGGAGTAGGATGGAGTGAAATGATGTGAATTTGAATAAGATGAAATTGGATATAACAGGGTGGGTTCGAATGGGATGGAATGTGATGCAATGGGATAAAATATGATGGAAATACATGGCATAGAATAAAATAAACAAGACGGGCAATAGTAACAGTCCCGAGTCGTCTGAAACCAATGAACGCACAGACACTAGAGTACGAGTACTGCGAGGTGGAAGAAGAAAGACCAACAGTCGTATTCATGGTCACAAGTCTTCATGCAAAGTACGCTCGTTTTAACATAAGAAAGAGGCTGTTTTGCAGGTGTTGGGTCCTATAACTTGTTAGTCTTTCACATCATCAGAAACAGTACTGTTATATTTGACATCGTTTGATAAATCTAAAGAAACGTACTGACACAGCTTTTGGATTAGGGACTACCAAGGTTAATTTTTTAATTAGAGAAACAAGGTTAATTCATAAAGAAGGTTAGGTTAATTAGAGAAACAGACAAATTTTGGTGTAGCTTGATCAGTTACACACGCATATTCATTATTTATTTTCTTTCTTCCTCTCTGAAGTTCTGATCAGAATTCTAACTACTGCACAATCAGTACTTAAGAAGGCTGAGGGATTTCTTGTGCAGTTAAGACGATATTTGAATGCGTTCACGGTACTTGCGGAGATTACTTATTTGGGCTGTTGATTTCAGGTTTTGATCATTGTAACTGGAAATAAATTTAGTGCCCAGGGTGTCATAATGATAATTTATTATAAGATTCTGGTCGTTATTTCTGGTTCGAAAGGTACAGTCTATCGAAAAGCTTTTCCAAGTTAACATCGTCGAAACCTTGAGGATATTTCTAGATTTTGTTTAGTTGTCTCCTCGGTTACCACTTTTAAAAGAAATTAGTTCATACTGATGGGGACGCCGTGTGTAGATGAGAGTATGAACTTCTGTATCATTATATTGCTTTACGCTGAATTCTCATCATTTTCTTGATAACCCATCGTAGTAAAGCGAATTAGAATTGCATCGCATAGTAAAAATATTGGTACTTTTCTCTTCATGGTTGTCAAGCTTTTGATCTTAGGAGCAACACTAAGATTTTCATGTTACTTCACTGCGTCAATAAGAGTGTGAGTTGGTTTTGCTCTACCGTTTCAAGTTGTGTTTAATTTAGAATAATTACATATCTATCATATAGAAAAAAACATGAAGAATATCATGTCATAAACAAGAAGGTGCTTCCTAATTATCTCACAAATTGCCTCCTTCATATATTGCACCGGACAGTTATGCAGGCGGATCAGTTTAAGTAGACAACCCCACACATGAAGCAAAAAATCACTGCATGGTCCCGAACTATCGCTGGGGTCTCTAGTCATATGAAGCGCAATGCTGAGGTGCAATAATTAAAATTAGAATCTGCATAAAGTGTACAAATAATATAATTAAAATGGTAAAAATAATGATGAAACGGATTTCGATAAATACAGGGTGTCTCAAAAAAATGTACTCACACTTCGAATGACGAGAGATAAATATTACGTTTTCGGTCTTCCAATAACATTTCAGGACAAACGTCCTCTCTTCCAAGCTAAGTTGATTTCCTGCCATGCTGTGGTTCACACCTCACACCTGCAACACAAAGAAGACAGCATGTTAGCAACGGTTAAAGGGTGAGTACATTTTTTTGAGACACCCTGTATTCTTCATGTTGATGGTATTAAACTTGAATGCACTCGTTGCATAACAGTGACCAATACAGTAGGCTACGAAAAAACTAATATTTTTCAAATCGCAGTCGCTACAATATAACTTTTATATAAGTATAGTCGTCATCAATCTGTAACTAGTAGTTATTATCTCATAAATCTCAGGTTTCCTTGTTGTTATTACATCGCGAATCTCAAGTTCCATAAGTGTTATTACCTCGAAAGTTTTTGTTCCTGGGAGATAACCTCATAAATCTCTGCTCTAAAGATTTAAGACAAGGTAACTAAATCTTCTAAATTAGGCTTGGGATCTGAAATTAAGTCCGGCTGACGCACAAACTTGGTAGAATTAAGAAAAGTCGTATTTCTTCACTCTCTCAAATAAGGAGGTGATTGTTATCTCAAGATTCCTCAGCCAACATTATCATTATCATTTTATGAAAAAGTCACCAAAAATGTACAATATCTCACTGCTGAAATTTGATTTTTGTGATGTTATGGCGACGAGAAAATGATGTTTGATTGACAGTTAAAAAAATAATACCATTTTGCTCTCGTGCAATGGCTGTTAAATTGTTGTTCCATTCTACAATAAAAATGAGCTTTTGTTGGTCAAAATTTAAATTGCAGTCCAAAAGCATTCGTTAGAAGCCACATGTTCTGTTATTCCTGTTAATTTTCTCGACGATTGTTTACCTTGTGGAAGTTAATTATATTTAATTGTACTCTGTGTCTGAGTCTCTTGCTATCAAACATTGGTACGAAACAATGAACAGAAATTAAGAAACCTATTGCTTCGTCCATATCGACAACCGCAATCAAGTTCAAACTGGCAGAGTAATTCAAGTTGACGAAGAATTTAACTTAAAACCCAACTTTTTAAAATCCACAACCCAACCGTCACTAGTTCAACATATAAAATTGAAACTGTACTATGACCTCATCCAACTCAACAAGACGTCCTGTTCGGGCTTCATCTCCAACGCCGAAATCTCCATCTCTGAATTTTACAAACGATCTTCTGCAAGTCCTTTCTTTCAGGCACTCT
>VCRD01003285.1:0-51195 GCA_006783055.1 Trinorchestia longiramus | reverse complement strand
TTTAAGTTCGGGTCAAGTTCGGTGTTGAGATCGGTGTCGAGATTTTCCCGCTGGTTCTGGAATCTCAGTTCAGCAAATCAGGCAATAGAAAAACAGTTTCATATCGTAAATGGCCTTCCTAAAACGAAACATTTTGAATTCAGATTCTAAACATAATCGGACAACTCGTTCTCGAGCTGCTTGTAGCAACGAGCCGTCGTCCAAGACGACACCACCTGTGTAATAGCTTCATTGACGATATTGTTTACACAGTCAGCCTACTGTACTGAAACACCGACTTAAAAACTACTGTTGAAGCTACAATGCACGTTTTTAAAGTAAGTGCCGTTCTGAAAGTCTTCCTCTGCAGCACTACTGTCTGGATTTGGTGTATGCGCGCTGTGTACTGCATTCTAAAGGCAAGCCACAGCTGTTGCCAGTATCAAGTGATTCGACGTGTGTGCGTTTTTTCTGAATATTTTACATGACTCCTCCGACTGAGAATCCTGGCGACTGTGAAATATACGCTGTAATTCGTTTTCTTGGTGCTAAAGGCTTGAAGGGGACTGAAATTTCTCGTCAAATCAGTGAAATGCACGTAGAAAACCTTATAATCGATACTTGCTACGGAAATGGGTGAGGGCTTTTAAAGATTGCCCTTACGAATGTGCATAATGTAGAAGTGAGCGGCTTTTAGTCATTTCTGACAATTTGGAGCAGAAAGGTAATGAAAAAGTGGGAGAGAATAGACGCATTACGATTTCGACGTTTTGTGGTGGTTCCTCAAGTGTCACGAAATGTGCTTTATGCAATGATTACAGAACTATCAGGTGTAGAAAAGCAGCAAATTTCTAAGAGGATAGTATTCAAAAGCCGGTTGTACGATACGATAAGTGTCTTTATATTGGTGGAAATTATGTGAAAAAGGGGATTAAAGTACAGGCTTTTGTTTAAAAAAAACTTGGTTTGAAAAGTTTATTTGTTTTTTATTTCGAAACAGTACTTCCTTTAAAAACATGCCCCGTATATTGAATGTTCGAGAGTTTAAGGTTCGAGTGAACGTTCATTTCGACTATTAAAAGGGTTATTGATATAATTATAATTGTGATAATTCTTTTGTACCGCAATATCATGTAGAATAAAACTTGAACTATGAAATTTAAGTTCATTTAAAAAAGGCCTGCCTTTATTAGGATTATTATCTGCTGTTCTATTAAATGAAGACTTTGGTATGCCAACAGCTTGATTTGCCAACGTGAGCACAGGACTCGACTCCCCTGAGCCGGCTGCACAATTTATCCTTTAGCCACACAATAGACGAGTTTGTCCAGCATTTTACATAATAGCGCCTTGACCTCTAGCATGAGGGGACTATGCAGCCTCTATTTTCATAACTAACAAATTACTCGTACGAAACAGTTACTCACCTGAGCAGAGGAAAAATACCAGAATTTTCATATTTTAGAAATAACCAAAACGCCGGAATAAAGATCCTCAGCGCTCATGTCATATCGTTTCAAATCGTCTACTGCTGAAGGAGATGATCTTCATGGATCACAGAATACGAAGTCTGACCCATGCTAGGACGTTCTGCCTATGATGTTACATAGAACTCGATAATCAGTGCTTGTGCGTAAGCTCCTGACCTTTGTGAGCCGCGAAACATATGCACCTACTTTCCAAGTCAAAAGTTTGCCTAACGGTCGTGGCCGAGGTTGATGGTTGCCAAGCAGGCGCGATGAGTTCGGTGCCGAGTCACGTATACCATTGACAGGTGCAGCGTACAGACATTCAAGTTCAGATGAAGTCATTCAAGTTCAGATGACGTGCAGATAGAAAACTTTGCCTCATTGGTGAAAGTGTTTTGGTGTAAATGATGTCTTAAGACGAATTGAATGCAGCTAAGAAAGAATGAAGTAAATTTCTCACAGACCCTTATTTTACACAAGCGATTTGGATGAACTTTTGCCAGTTGGAGTAAATAAATTAATACACACTGATCGATCTTCCAGCATGTTGAAAAGATACTCCCAGTAACACGTTTGCAAGTACAGTGAGTGCTAACATAGAACGTTCAATGAGCTACAGATTAGAGTACTGTCATGCATTGACTTCCGCTGGACACTTTTTACAGAACATTGCTGGGCATAAAACGGGCTATAGTAAGTAAAATTATAGTGCATGATTACATTTGATCATTGAATAGCCAAAAGTTTCAACTGCATATCAAAACGGTATATGAAAATAGATCATTTATGATTCATTTTTCCTAAAATGAGGTAAGCAGTCAATACTGAAGCGGCTTTTAAAAGGAAACATGAGGAAGATTATTACCTTGGTGCTAAATTGGAACGTAACTTTTTAACAGCAACAATTTGACAATAACAATTTCAGAGTTGCCATATATTAACAGTTCGTTACCCTAGCGGACGATCACAGGCTGTAAAATTTGAAATGCAACACGTGGCATCTATTATTAAGATGCCTGTCTCCTGGCATCGGCTACATCACCAGCTTGGTCGACTGGTGGTGAGCGAATCTGCTTGCGAGCGGAAAGACCCGGGTTCGAATCCCGCTGCCGACATGGTTGACGCGGCTAGATATACGGCATGGGACTTTGGTAAATAACCGAATAATTATGGAAGTAATTATCCGACCCAAGTATGGGCCAGAAGGTTCGTTCCTATAGCCTGATTCTATTCTATTCTACTATATTTCGGTAGATGTTGCTGTTTATGAGAAAACTTCGACAGAAACAGACTCCTCATTCTTTCACTTCCGATACGTAACTGTTTGGCAACCACAATATTTTAAGGCTTTCGCTGTTTAAGGAACTTCAGTAAAAACGAAAATTTCAGACGGCTAATTCGGATGTATGAGCACGATATTCCAGGGACTAATTCAAATGTACATGTCCGACATTTGATTGGCTAATACCAGTAGCTGAATATACAGTACAATATTCAGAAACACGCGTCCTAGCTTACGCTCTGATGAAGAACTTGTTATCAAATTAATGAGACGAAATGAAAAAATGTCGACTGGTGAGCATAAAAATTATCATCCATTTAAATAACCTGTGAATTGAACTACAACTTTTTACAGTTAATATTAAACTTTGACTGTAATGAGTAGAACTGTGTACTGTTTCATCTATAGAATGTACTGTCAATGCAGTTTTGTTTGTTGAGTTAGAATGTATTTTAGTTTGGATAGTCATTCGTGTCCATGATGGAAAAATGCCATGCATGAAAACAATCTTATATCCATTATTTTTACAGTTCCATTCAGTAAATTTTCCTGACGGACGAAAAGGAAGAATTTCCAATTATTTCCCGTTCATGATTATTCCTGTAGTTTGTAGGACACGTAAGACCCTAAAGTCCTTAAAAGTTTTTTTAGTTTGATCTCCTGAAAAATATGTAAGTATCTCTTCCGATGAGAAATCGAAAGGAGTTATTCGAAAATCTGCACATACCATTCACTCATTGTCGAACTTTAAATCAAAAATTCAATTTCATAGTACATATGTTTTACTATAATGAAAATTCAAACTTCTGATTGTAGAAAGAGACACTTTTCCCGAGTCACGCTGCTGAAAGTACGTATTTCAGATCAACTTCTGAAGCAGTCACAGAGCACAGGTACGCTCCTACCGCCATATTCTCCAAGAACTTTTGATGGTATGTTGTTGTTTTTGTGTTTAAATACTGATTTAACCCTTTCGATACTGACGGTACATATAAGTACCGCTCCAATTTTGCACATTTTAAGATGCAGAGCAACACGTGTGTCTGTGCAAACCCTGGTAGGGCAATGCAAGCTACAGTTTGATCAGGACAATGCAGTGACCGTAAAACATCACAAAGCATCTTTTTTAAAATTTGATGTTAAATATGTTGAAAAGGTTTTGATATTTTGCATCATGGATATTTGCATCATGGAAAGGGTTAATTACAACATTTTCCCCTGTACGAATGTTTTCATTGGGTAGAAGCTTCTCTTGAAAAAGCGAGAAAAGTAATGCTCCAGGTAAAATGTTTTATACGCATGTTACCATTGTATTGTGCTGCTGTTGTAAAGGTTGCTACTAAGGTAGTTTATTTAATTTGTTATCTCTATACACCATTTGCGCATGTTAAGCACGTAAATATTATCTCGGATCCTGAAGGTTGTTCGTTTGAGGGATCATGTAATGTGCTAGAGGGTCGCAGGAATTCGAACTCGAAGCTTTTTTTACTGCAGCGTCAATAAAGTGCAGGCTATCAGAACGATAAATTACTGTTTATTGTACCTTCCGTGGATCATTGGATAGAGACAAGCGGCTTCCTAGTCCTTCTCAGCCGGTGCAGCTGAAAATAAACGTAATATTCGTACAGCCATCGAGGACGTAAGAGGTGCAGAAAACAGGACCACGAATCTGCTGGCAAAGTCTTGAAATGAAATAACGCAAGATGACAGTGCGTCATTGTCTTCGATACACCTACATCCTTAACCTTCACTGAAGGAGAACTTTGAAACTTGAGACAACTAGTTGGTAAACTAGTGCACTTCCACACCATACAATCACTTTAAACAAAAATATTGTGGTTACACTAATAACACTGAATTCGATAACCAAAAGAGGTTTTCACAATGGAATGTAAGTGCTAACTCAGAAGACAAGTCGACACCAAACAAAAGTTAAGCTAAACAATAAGCTTCCTCAGAATCACCAATCCTGCGCCACACAAAACTAACATTCCCTTGTAGAAAGGAATTGGAGTTCATATGTTTTTCTCGTACTCCTACAATTAAAACTTAATAACACTTTATTCCTGAGGACAACAATCTTGATACGAAAAGAATTCGACAACCACTGCTGACAAATGAGCGATTAATAACTTTCATTTGGCAGAAGGAATAACTGCCAAGCCTGTGGATAACTCGCGGAAAAGTTAAATAATCCAACCGTGCAACAATTGTTTTAAGAACTCATCCTAATTCCTGGCTTCCAAGTCATGGTTGTCCCATCCGTACATCTCGGTCGACTAGTTAGCGGACGTGGACTGCCGAGCGTCGAAAACAATATTGCAGGTATATATGAGTATTATCAAATTTCTGAGGATGGGGTAACATCAGAACCCGGTATTTACCAATACATTATGGAGTCGACACACACACTGTGACAGAAACTGCACAAGGCTAATATTTTTAAAGGAGCATAAAGTTCAGAATCTCTTTTCAAAGAGTCCAACTCTTACAGTTGGTGCTAAGGGAATAGTGGAATAAGCTTAAAGCATAAAAAATTATGCAACTAAAAAATACAATATGCTCCAATGAGTTAACTACCAGGATTATATATGGTGAATATCGTCAGAAATCTATGATCAGTACTGCATGCTTGCTTTCATTAGTCAATCACGAGCAGCGATATGTATTCCTTTGCGTGGCTCGTTCCTAGGTGCCAGCTGAGTCTATTATATTTTTTCAAGGCCAGAATACTGTAGAGAAGTGCGTATTTCAACATCCACCGTAGGAAAGTCCTTACAATTAGCAGCATATTACTGCTAAATACTGTTCTTATATGATAGTATGACCATGCACATTGCATAAAAGTTGTATGTTTATACTGACTTGAGCATCGGAATATCATCGAGCAAAATTCCCAGTCAGCCCAGTCGACGATACTGAAGCTATTTTTTAGAATCTTGTGTGTACATACAGACTGAATAGCAGGCTTCTATCCACATTTTTGCTGAATTAATTCGCGTATGTTTCGATGGAAGCATTGGACTACATTTTAGTAAACGTTAAAAGATACTTTATGAGAATTCGTTCCTGGTCGAACTGAATCTGTTCCAACAGCCATCGTGTCCCTATTTGTCTGTGTTCTTTATCGAGGCTCTGTAGACGTATGCTGCTCTGCGCTGTGGAGGTCCATGAAGTTTTCTGCTCTGTGCTGTGGAGATCCATGAAGTTAGGTGCTCTGTGCTGTGGAGATCCATAAAGTTAGCTGCTGTGTGATGTGGAGATCCATGAAGTTTGCTCCTCTGTGCTGTGGGGGTTCATGAAATTAGCTACTCTGCATAAGCTGCTTCATGTTGTGCAGTGATGCAGTGGTGAGGGCAGTGTAGTAACGTCTCTAAGAGCATGACTGTTTTATCCTGATGCTTGTGATGACTTGAAACACAACCATCGAAAGTCTGCAGAGTTTGCACAGGCTTGACAGCAGGTCTGAGAACCTGTGAAACTATTGAAGGTCAGTTTCTTCTTAAGTCTTTCACCACAATTGCTAAATTTCATTGAGGTCTGGTGATGGTACTGGCCAAGGAAGATAGAAGATGCTCGATGATACTTCGCTGCCAATCAAACTCAAAATTTAGCAGATTACCAGACGTACATTTTACAAGTACACAACCATGACAGTGCATGAAAGCAATATATGGCGGTCATATAATTAAAAAAGTAAGCCCACTAATTAAGAACATTAATTATTTGATGAGAAACGAAGATAAACAAAAATAAAACCAAATTTTTATTCAAAAATTAGCATTCGTAGACTATTATTTTACACAAACCAGGAAATAGTGAATTTATAGTTTTTATAACTAAAATTTTCGTTAGGAAATCCATGTGTTTATTTGTCAAGCAGTCATGAGCGTAGATAAAGATTAACAGCAGGATAGACTTGTCCTGCATACCACTTCACAGGCCCTAGGATGAGAGAGGAACTTGTTATAACGTAGAGGACATCGGCTGGGGCCTGCACCAAGGCCTGTCTAGAGATACTTGTGGAAAAAAGATACGTACACAACTAGTTTACACGAACGAGATACGTAGACAACTAGTTTACACGAACGAGATACGTACACAACTAGTTTACACGAACGAGATACGTACACAATTAGTTTACACGAACGAGATACGTACACAACTAGTTTACGCAAACGAGGTACGAACACAACTAGTTTACACGAACGAGATACGTACACAACTAGTTTACACGAACGAGATACGTACACAACTAGTTTACACGAACGAGATACGTACACAACTAGTTTACGCTAATGAAGTACGAACACAACTAGTTTACACGAACGAGATACGTACACAACTAGTTTACGCGGATGAGGTACGTTCAAAACTAGTTTAGGCGAACAATATACGTGCACAACTAGTTTAGGCGAACGATATACGTGCACAACTAGTTTACACGAACGAGGTATGTACACAACTAGTTTACACGAACGAGGTATGTACACAACTAGTTTACACGGACGAGATACGTTCACAACTAGTTTACACGGACGAGATACGTTCACAACTAGTTTACACGGACGAGATACGTACACAACTAGTTTACACGGACGAGATACGCACATCACAAATTTGAGGAACAATATTTGTAGAAGAAAATCATGAAAACTTTTAACGTTAAATGTGTTAGTGTTAAATGGACTTTTTGTTAGCACTAAGTGATGATGCATTACGCGTACACACTTTGTTTTGTCATTGTCGTTGTTCCAGTTCGAACTTTCTAGTACAGTTTTGTTCAGGATCAACTAGAACTGCCCTTTATGCACGCAAATATAATTTTGAGTTTATGATGACTTTTAAGCATTATTTAGATAAATGTTTCAAAACATTCATTAGCAGTCATCTGGCCATTAGCGTAATGGTTTAGCTATGTGAGACAGACACCAAAAGTTATGTTAGATAGACATGAATGTTGAAAGCTGCAGTCCGGTGCAAAGTCTCCGATATCTATATATATATATATATATATATATATATATATATATATATATATATATATATATATATATATTACTTTTTTACACATTTGACTCTTGGTAGGTAACAGAGTACACCCACGGTAACTCATCGGATCATATAATATTCATCTATTTCTCAATTTCTTAAGCTTTGTGATCATTACATTACTTTTTTCAGCCAAGTTTGGACTTCGATATGAGGCTTTTCTTCCATGACACGTGCGTGTCCAAATGAAATTATTGACTTAGTGTTGACATATGCTGTCTTCAGTTCAGTAATAGTTTATTGACATTCACTCATCATCCATTTCAATGTCTGACGGTAGATGTATTTAGCTTTTATTTGCGCCTACTATTCCTATTTGCACACGCAATGTTTTACGAGCTCTGAATTGAGATGCATCACCAATGACGCTTGTCTCTTATTCTATGCTAAATAATTTGGCCAATTTGGTCAATTCGGTCAATTCGGTCAATTTGATCACAGATGTTCCACAATTTAGTACTAATCCTTTGTCTGTTTTGGTAGTTGTATAGGCTACTCCTCCGTCAGATTGTGTTACTGGTAAATAACAAAAAAACGGATGAATTACTGAGTGCATAAATCAAAGTAGCATAACAAGACAAGTATGAAAACATGAAAAATACGAACAATTCATACGATGCTCACATTATTTTCTATAACCAAATATTCTGACGACTACTGAAACATACGAAATAAATTACAAAATTTATGTACTCATTGTTAGTATTTCCGTGCACTGTGTTTTGTCGCTGCGACATTTGACTAGTAAACTGAATCCCATGCTTCCAATTTTTTTAATTTGGGAAAATTTTCAGAAGCACTTAAATATTTGGCACAGAAACGCATTGCAACAATTAGAATTTCTTTATTTGTTAAAACAAGTGAGACATTGGATGATCTCATGTGAGATCAGTGAGATCATGTGGTAACAAAGTATACTAATTTCATTCGAAAAACAATCAGTCAGCGAGAAACGCAAAATTATGTACGATAAACAAGAAAAAAAATGAATACCCAAATAAAAAGTATGTAAATTGAAAGATAGAAAAATATAAAAAATATATTTCATATTTTGAAAACATTTTAATTTACTGCATTTCTACGATATTTTTTATTTTGACAGGAGGAGAAGCAGCCAACACACAAAGTAACATTACATATTAAACAAAAGACCCTTAGCCTGGCAGTGCATGGTTTAGATTAGGGTTTCCCAACCTGGGTTACATGTACCCCTAGGGGTACATTTGCTAATCTAAAGTGGTACATTTAATGTTAGTTTATAGTTCCTAAAACCTAAAAGTTCTATTAAATATTCAGCGGAATTTTATTTTTCTAATCACCTTTTTGTCATAAAAATTCAGGGGTACATGCTCATCTTTCGAAATACTGAAGAGGTACAAGGTCAGAGAAAGGTTGGGAGCCCCTGGCTTAGGCTGACATTTTTGTTGATTGTGTTTCATAATGATGCGCAGACTGAAGTCATAACGAACGCCTGGAGGGTTTTGTGATGGTCCTGGACATGATCGTCTTTTCCTGGTCGAAACCTGTAGCTTGCCAATCTCAAATGTGACTTGCAGGCATCTTTTCTGAATGACAGCAGATCAGTAAAGACAGTAGCGTCTCCGTCATCAGTGTGAATCAATTTATAAATTGCGTATGCATTCACTACTGATATTATGTTACGAGGCAAAAGTGTCCTATACCACTTCTTGACTCTAATTCCTGTTCCGCTTTTACTGATCAACCAATCGTGGTGTCGATGCCTCCCATGAATGAGCAGTAGTTTTTCAACACATTAGGTTGGGAACTGAACTCTTGCCTTTTATTCTACTGCCACCGTTGTAAAATTTGGAAAGATTCCAATGTATCATATTTAATTCCAACAGTTACACATGTATTGTCAAGTCATTTTGCACAACGAACTTTCTCATTAGTGCCGAATTTGCAGTCATGAGTTCCTCTCTCTTTCTGTTTCTTTTTTTATCATTTCAAAAAACATTTGTTTATCTGTTTTCACGCTTCACCCTGTTTTCACGTTGCGAAGATGCGCTAATAATAATTCATATCCAATGAATGAATTATCAAAAAACACGCCATGTAATTGTAGTTTTTCCACTTCGTTTATCATATTTTATCAACTTTTAATCCAAGTGGTAAATCCGTTCGCTCGTCATCAAGAGAGCTCTTGCCACAATAAAGATCGAAATTGTAAGAGTAGCCAGAGACACCACATAATACCCATACTTTATAACCTAATCTTACAGGCCTTCTTTAATGAATTACTTCAGACCATTATGACCATAATAGTTGATCATTTCATGTACGACAAGGTGTTCTTCAAACTTCCAAGCTTCTTGAAAATGATTTCTGTGTTACTGAAAGAAAATGTGTAATCTTTTTATAAAATCAGTTTGTCCTGAAAATTTAGTGATTTTAACATTCATTTTTATCGACTCTAAGACTCATAGATTATCATACATTGATTGAATATTAAAAGAAGAATACCTCATAAACACAGCAGATGAGCTAGGTAGATATAAATATGTACAGTG
Organism: Trinorchestia longiramus; assembly: GCA_006783055.1. NCBI lineage: Eukaryota > Metazoa > Arthropoda > Malacostraca > Amphipoda > Talitridae > Trinorchestia > Trinorchestia longiramus. The sequence goes on along the minus strand of VCRD01003285.1, from coordinate 40,882 downwards.
TAAACACAAGAAAAATTTTTATTTTGTGATCTGATATGAAATTACCGGGACACAACTAATTGAAAAATGAATTTGGAGTTGAAAAATTCTCTTCGCGTAAACACCAGCAAAAAAAATTCTTTGAAGAACTTGCTTCCAGTTCCGTAAAGCATCATGGACATTACTCCGAACAAATGCATGTACACGATTTAAATGATTTTAAAATAACATTAAATTCATTTAATGTAACGTTTAGTTTACCACCATCTGTACTTCTGCAACGGAACCTCGCGCTCCATAAGCCAATGTCTCCTAACGCAACACAACTGCAAGTAGCGGTTTGCCCTGTCTCATCCGCGCTAGTTGTTCTGTCATCTTTCTCCCTGGGTCAATTACAGACCTCAACTGGAAAACAAACCGGGATGTTTTTCAAAAGACTTGCAGCACCGTAAAGGTGCCTCTGACCAGGGCCACCTCAAACCGTTGCTTCCACTGGCACTGAAGCTCATTTCTCTATCATCTCTGAAAGACACTGCCTGTGCCTGAGCTCAGTCACCGCCCGCGTGTGAATGAGTGAGGGTGTGTTGCTGTCTGTCCCTTCGCCTCGCCTCACGTGTCTGTGTTTTTGTTGGACAAGCGATGTTCACTCTAGCTTTTGAATGAAAATAGTCCATTCTGAATGCATTTTTACTGTTTTTCTCGACATATTTCGAACTGCTGTCATTTTCTCATTGCAAATTTTGGATGATTGTATCGAACACGTATTATTCTCATACATACTACTAAGTCACATGTACTATTGGAAAAAATATACATCCCAATTCGTGTATAACACGCAAAGTCTATTACCCCCATGTCCTTAACACGAGACAAACATTTCCTGGAAAATTCCTTTTAAGCACTCTGAAATCAACCACATTAATTTCAACATCCTAAGTTTCCCCATACATTGAAAACACTGATTAAAAACTTTCTCGGACTGTGCCTTACAGAAATTATTGACTGTAAATTATTATCTTGAGTGGTATTAGATGGCTCCTCTGGTGGTGGAGACGTGCGATGAAGGCTTCAGTGATGCCTCTGGGCTCAGGTGTGATGCCCCTGTGCACTTCAAGTCCACAGTTCTGAACGAGGACAGACCTCTGCACTCCAAGTCGCGATGCCTGCGCCGCACTCCTTGCATCCCACGGTGAGTTCAACAGATCCAGCTGTGGTCTGTTCAACATCTTGTAGGCCTAACATCTTGTCAGTCTTGTCGGCCTAACCTCTTGTCAGTCTTGTCGGCGTAACATCTTGTCAGTCTAACATCTTGTCAGTCTTGTCAGTCTAACATCTTGTCAGTCTTGTCTGTCTAACATGTTGTCAGTCATGTCTGTCTAACATCTTGTCTGTCTAACATCTTGTCTGTCTAACATGTTGTCAGTCTTGTCTGTCTAACATGTTGTCAGTCTTGTCTGTCTAACATCTTGTCAGTCTTGTCTGTCTAACATGTTGTCAGTCTTGTCTGTCTAACATCTTGTCAGTCTTGTCTGTCTAACATGTTGTCAGTCTTGTCTGTCTAACATCTTGTCAGTCTTGTCGGCCTAACATCTTGTCAGCCTTGTCTATCTAACATCTTGTCAGTCTTGTCTGTCTAACATCTTGTCAGTCTTGTCTGTCTAACATCTTGTCAGTCTTGTCTGTCTAACATCTTGTCAGTCTTGTCGGCGTAACATCTTGTCAGTCTTGTCGGCCGTAACATCTTGTCAGTCTTGTCTGTCTAACATGTTGTCAGTCTTTCTGTTTGCTTGATCATGTTTGAGATCGTCCTGGTGCCTATTAAAACGATAACGAGATTCAAATTGTAATAAAGAATTGAAATCAAAATCGTTCGTATGGGTGGTGTGTTCGTACAATGGACACACTCCAAACACAAACATTGGCAACTGTTCAGTAGTATTGATTATAGACGAGTGGAATTATATACGAATTATTTCTTTGAAAGCGTTCAGTATGAATTGTTTCCTTTGTTTCCTCATAGTTTTTTGAATAGTCATTTCTCGTCGCCCTAAATGATCACAGAATAGTATTGGGAATTTTATATAGAGCACAAATATTGTAATTTCGACACTTTCTGCATAACAACGAAACTAAGAATGACGATATCAAGCCTCGATATTTTTACGCTACTGGGAGTTATGGAAAACTTTTAAAAATCACCTTTCGGATGGAAACTTTTTGGATTCTGATATTAACCAACTTAGCTGCGCTGTCAAGCACAAAGATGAAATAGTACGACCACAAAATTTTTGCTTCCTGCAAGTTTGCTTGAACAAAATATACTGACAATAAATTCCTAATATTCCTAAACATTTCCGTATTGCCAACAAGCATTTGAGGTGCCCACTCACGGTTCAGTTTATCAGTGTGTGAGTGCACGGTTTTTTTACTTAGCTGAACTCGAACTGAATTTGCTGACCCATAGTGTAATAATATACTGGATGGCCCGTAAGTAACACCCCATTTTTAGAAAATTAATAATTAATTTATTTCAATATTGTTGATTAATAATAGATGGGTTAATTAATTACATACTTCATTTTTAATCAAAGTTTAAGATCTCCTCGATCGTTTACAATTATCCCAATCTCTTTACCATTCATAGTTTTTTTGTAACTAAAAGAGAGTGTTACTTATGCGCCACCGTGCGTATATAGTGTAATAAGAACTGACGCGAAGATTCATGTATTGGGTGTCTATATCAATCAACGTAACTCCATCTCATGCTCGTATGTTATGTCTTGAACAGCGCTTGCTTTCTTATGTATTTATTCTGGTCCAGGTCACTCGGTTCGACCTGCATGCAACTTAATGTGCAGTATGTGTGGCATTTGGTGCTGCGGTATTGGTGGACCATACACCAATTGAGTCTAGTTCACGGATGAAGACTGTTTAATGCTCTTTATGAATCCATAATTTATATATTCCTTGAGGAAAATGTTCGAAAAACGTGTTTATCAGCAGGAAAAATATGTAGGGATTAAATTCACACTCAATTTGTAGTCACAAACTTGAAGCCGTGGAGTGCAATCCATAGCATTTTTGAACTCGATGCGTTGTACAAAATTTTCATCATTTTATTCTTTTAGAAACATTTTCTCTGAAATGCGCATGAATTAAGATACTTGTGGCTTATATTTCGTCATTGTGTTCTGAGGTTCAGTGTTGGTGTTAACACCCTGAGTCACCTCCACTGTATACGCAGGTGTCAACACTGAACTCAGGTGAGTGTGTGGTTGTTATGCACTGGTAGTTGACCACAGAGTGTGCGTTGTATCATGTACAAATAAAATTGTGCCTCCACTGTGATAGATTGTTTGAAAAATATTTCAAACAATAGTATATGCTAAAGAATCGCATATACAATGAAAAAGCCAGTTTCGAGTAATGGAGTTACATAGACTTATTGAAGGGGAATTGTAGCATTTTATTGAAATACGAGTACATGAAGTTACTGTGTGTTTAAATAACATTTTCTTACCCTGGTTGGAATCAGGAGAACCAACTTAGATGAATCACCCAATAATACCCGCGATTCTTCAAATAATAATAAGGGTCACACATTAAAAAAGACCAGTAATTCGTTCGTTGCCTGGAAATTAGAAGTGCATTCATACGCACGTTTGCCTGTCCCTAAACAGAAGATGTTATCTGGCTTCCACCCCCCGCCAACAACAGCGGTCGCATTATTTAACTCCCCCCACACCTCCGAATCACCGAGTCGCTTAACACTCGTGGTCCCCTGCTCTTCAACAAGTTTTAAGTTCAATAAGTTTAATAATTTTTAATAATTCACAGTTTTTCGGAGTCCGCTCGTGTCTCCCGGCCGAATCGTTTCTAAACTGGCCTCCGTTTAGAAACGATGATCTAACTCATTTTCAACCTCTCGCAACCTTAGCATACCAATACCTAATATAATTATTGAACTGTTATCATTCTTATTACCATGGTTATCATTATTAATATTACAATTATGACTACTTATACTTTTTTCTTCGTTATTATACTGATTTTTTCATTATAACCATTTTACTATTATTATCATTGTTTTTATATCATTCCTTCTATTTCGTAATTATTATGGTTTTTTTGCCACAATTTCCAATCATATTCTTCCGTGTGGCCTTTTCATATTTTTCCCACTATTATTTGTGTATACATTTGTATATTTGTATTATATAAGTCTTCACCAACTTGCGCGTGTAAACCTCATAGAAGTCACTGTTCATCAGGTCATTGGCTATTAATAAAATTAACTATGCTGTTTTCTGAAGAGAATAGCAACACTTTCGACCTTAATAATTTTTTCATTTCGATATTTGACCGTACGGATATCACCCAGTTATTGTTGTAACAACTTTAAGCTTCATGATTTCATGAACGTATTGTTCCAAAACTCGTTACTCACGTAGAAATCATGTCTTATGAAATTTTTCAAGCATAGTTAGGCCTCAACGTTGAGTTAAAGACCTTGGCATTTTTGTTACAAAGACTGTAGAAAACTACTCGCTTGAATTAAAGTTTTTAAACAGTGTTATACAGTTATTAAAGCTTCACATAAAAAGTGTTTAAAAACGAGCTTCATAATGTGTGCGGCATGACGTTTTATTCGAAGTAGCGATCCTTCGATCTTAATAATTTAATAACAATGGTAAATGAAAGTTTTCTACCGCGGACAGATCTCAGCTTCAGTTGAAAAACTCGATGGGTGAGACAACGAAAATTTGCCGGAGTCCTGCATCCTCACAACGAAAAGCACCTTTCGAACAAAAGAAAATTTCCGATTTCAGCACTCAATAACATACTTGAACAATGCAAGCATCAATTTTTTCCATTCATGATATGGATGAGAAACTGAAATATTTGAAAAAAGTTATTTACCATGTAAGAATGTATGGGGGCTCAGAAAACATTTCGTTAATTTTAGAATAAATAAAATAAACCAGTCCACAAGCAAGAAAAATACTTGTGCCATGAAAGTTATGAACCAGTTACGTTGGTTCAACCTCGTCCAGTACTTTGTAATTTGAGACTAAGAGCTGTTGCGTTTTGGCATTATTTCCTTTTTTGTCTGAAGAGTGTGGCAAATATAGCACACAACTCAGACGCACCTCGTTCTTAATAAGCAGACGCTTAAAAACACGTCGGTGTTAACATTCGTTTCGTACCGCAATTTAACAAATTTCGCGCTAATTTTTCCTGGTCTACTCGGGTAAATTTTTGTACTCGTGAAGTCTACCCAGTGACCCAACTGCCCGAGCTGTGACCTACTCCCTCGTGTCCTTGCTAGGGCGCGGTCATCTGTTGGCACTGTGCTTCTCTCTGCACCCTATACCCTCATGATCATACTTAGTTCTTGTTCCCCATACATGTGCTTCTGCCATCAGCTCTTATTACTTTCTTGTATCGAATAAATTGTTCGTTTTGTTCATGTGTGGCTCTGTGTCTTGGTAATAATTTTTCTAAATTTCTTTCAACTCCAAATATTTATGCTAGTTGTTTCAGGCCATTGCGTATTGTTTTTCTCTCAGCGTCAATCACGTTTTATTTTCCATGTTCTGTGTTTTTAATCACTATTAGGTTTCAATTCTTTTGTTTCAGTCTTTTTAACCTTCTACAAATTGTGTTCTTGAGACACATATCTGAAACGAACACTTTCAAATGCCAATTTTAGTTGACTCGTCGTCATTTATTCTTTGGTACTCCTATTTTTTGAGCCTATAATATACTAATTACTTTGGGTGTTAGAGCTCGTCTATTAACTGCAAATACTCTAAATAGACGTGCATTTTGTAGGCATTCTCTCTAATCAAATTCGATTAACAGCTTAAAATAAAGACATTTTTTTGTTCCCCGTTTTTACCTTGAGGGTTCACTGCTCTTTTGCCCTCGTCAGAAGTCTTGAGAGCTATTCTAGCGAGCAAGTACTTGCACTAAAACGAAACTATTCAGGTTATTGAAACGACGAAAGCCTAAGCGTTAGTTTTGGCAAGCCCCAAGAGGCTCAGGACTTCAAAACAATCTTCCGAGTCTCTTTGATTAAATGATTAAAGTTGGACACCTTTTATAACACTAACAAATTTTCTGCAGGGAAGTGCTGTAAATATTATTTTAACTTTGTCTACAAGTACTGCTGAAGAAAATCATAACTGTCATTTTTCTTCTGCAACTTGTGCTCGGCGCTGCTCGTATTTTTACTACTTTATATTTCTGTTTAGGACTCCCTCGACCTGTCCAGTACAATCCAGGTCAATACGGTCCAAGCTGCATTGAGCACGTTAATTTTGGAAACCTGATCTAAGGAAAATACTGTAATGCATATTCCATTATATCTTATCGTACGACTCTTGGAATTTGCTGATTACTCAAGTGCAGTCATGTGCCAACACAGCTGGTCTCGTGAACGCAGTTGGAGCTTTCCTCAAACCAGCTGCGGCTGCTGGAGAGAGAGAGAGAGAGATCCGTCGAGGGCAATGACACCGCCGCTCGTATGGAGGGAGTCCGGCTTCTCCCTTTACCTGCTCGGTGAATCCCTCTCTCTATTTTCCTCTGTATCTATCTCTCTATTTTCTTCTCTATCCATTTCTCTTTCTCTCTCTGGTCTTTTTAACTTATCCAGAGAAAACTTTGTTGCGAGATTTGAATAGCAATACTCGTAAATATGTCGCCCATTTTACCGGCATTTTTCCCGTGTAAATTCTGGCCTAATTAATGGTACTAATAGATGATAAAGATATACTAATCATTTCCCTCATTTTTTTAATGAATAACTTGTTCATAATTACAATTATGTTAGGATTTTTGACCATTGCGTTAGGCGATAGAATTAATTAATACTTCTTTACCAAATGAAATTGAATATGTATATAGGTTTTGAATATTCCAGTGAACTAAATCTGTAGTTATCAAAATTTTATTAGTTTATCGAAATTAGTATCGAAATTCTTCACATTAATATCGCAAAAATAAGTGATAAACTTCATTAAAAATAAACAAGCGTCGTAAGGTTCATCTGTTGAGAGGACATATTTGCGTCCCAGTCTTAATTTCTGTTTGTATTTTCTTCACTCAAAAAACTTTTCTAGAGCTACAAATAACAAGATTCCTAAGAAATTGCTGATATACTTAAACTTAGTTTTTAGAATCTCTGAATAGTCCCTCTCATCGAAAAGACTCGTCATTATTCCCCCTTCAGTACATCCGTCTCCGAGGTTGATGTCCGCACGCTGTAGATAAGCGACTTTCTGCCCGGACACCTGAGAAGTACACAGAGGGTTGTCCTAGTTACTCCAGTCGCTGCCTCCATCTCAATGGCCCCAATCAAGAATTATTATGCTAATGAAAGACTTCTCGATCTATTTCAAATGTATTTTGAGTTGGAAACTTAGGAAAAGAACTTCTCTTATGTTCCTATTCATTCATGATTTGTTTGTTTAAACTTGTATGCAATTGGAGTGCCGTTGCTTCTTGATACGGACTATGAAACTATGAAATATTTCCAAAAATATTTAGATTAACTCGGGGATTTATTTTTGGTAAAAATTCAAAATTTTGAAAGAACACTGAAGCATAATTTTATTGAAATATATATCAAATAAATCCCTTGTGAATTCCCGTTTTTTAAACTTATGTGCTTGGACTTCTGCGTATTGATGTTCAGAATAATCCCTTCAGATGATAATGTTAAACTTTAGGCACAAAATAATAGCAACTTTTTCCCTACTGTTAATAGTGCAATACCTGACCAAAAGCATTGAAAATTGGAATGCTAAGCGTAAGAACTGGGCTTACGAAAAACCGTGGCTCGATTAGTGTCTTTGACAGACGAGGAATATCTGACTATTGTAAAGGCGATTGAACTTGTCATGTTACTTGCGTCCTTTCATGCTGTAAAGCTCAACGGATGAATGATTCGTTGCAAGGTACGTTGAAGAAATGATCTGGTATTCTGGACTGACTCTTCGCTTACATTTAAATCAGCATTTCTCCTCTCTCGGTACTGTTTTTTACCAAATTCGTTGTACAAGAACATTTTTGTTCACCACAACTACACGATCGCAAATTAATCGATACGGACAACACCCCTTAAAAAAAATTATGTCGTTCAACAATTTTCTGGAATATTCGTCAGTGCTTCAAAGAGAACTCTGAGGAGAATGGTTGCAAGGTTATTGACCTGTTGAGACGCATGTGACCCTCTCTAACGCCGAGCTAGCGTGTATGGTCCGTGCGATCTGTTGCTCGACGCTTTCACAACTTTAACCGTTGACATCAGGCGTTGCTACTCACATCAGGTATTAAAATTTTATGATGGGTGATTTTTTTCCGTGAACCACTCATGTTGCTGTTTGTTGCATCCGGGCAAGAATCTCTAATTAGCCCGACTTGTCCATCATTGAGAAAATTACGTCTACGTTTACTTTATTTTCTATGAGGTTTGATCGGTCTATAGTTATCAGTGCATGCTTAATATTGTTCACAGTAAAAATACATTGCAATTTGAACAAAAAATTCAAATTTGAGGTGATAGAGGTTTAGTGCACCGATTAAAATATTTTTATATAAATACTTGCCCCATTTATCTTCCAAAGTCAAGTTTGCAAGTCAACATTTGCTTTAAACTATCATGACCCAACTGTTTATTCTTCGCAGTGATGAGTTGACTTTTAATTGAGTAATTTTATTGATAGTTTGGAATCATGACAATGAATAAATATGAAACTTTATTTCATTTACAAGCAATAAAACTTGGTGAGTTTGTCTTAGCTGGTTATTTAATAACGAATAGTATGCCAAAAATGTATGTGATTATCCCATTTGCAATTATTTTTTAACTCAATTACTTTAATGAATAAAAATTAAAATGCATGCTCTAACAATCTAAATTTATGCTATTAAACTAATAAAGTTGGAATGTATGTTCACTCCTAGCCTTGTTGTATCATCACGAGTACTAATGATGAGGACAGACGCATACTCGTACTTGCGATGCACAGGCCTGAAATAGTATAACATTTCAGATTGCACGACACACATTCATTTGTGCATGTTTCGAACAGAAAAGAGTTCGAATGCATGGTTATTATTACAAATCATTCGCAATCGAATTTCAGGAAAATTGTTGTAGGGATTTGAAAGTTTTCACTTCGAGTTCTCAGATTGCGTGCCATAATTTGAGAAACCAGCGTAATTCATAGACACTGTTCGCTGTGTAACTTAAGAATAGTACAGGGTGACACAAACAAGCAGGAACTTCTTAGCAATTTAATAAAACCAAGAGTGATGGAAGAAAAATATTTCATTGATAGTAATTGAAACGTTACAACATGCCATTGAAGAAACAGTGATGGAATTTTCATTATTTAAAAATTACGTACCGTAGATGGCGTCTTCCTGTACGAATGCATTCTTGAAATTTGCTGTTGAGATTCCTCATTGACCGCTGCAACATCTCAGCTCAGATACTGTGCATTTCATCCTGAATTCTCTGTTTTAACTCAACCAGAGTTCTTGGTCGTGACATGTACATTTTTTCCGAACAAGGATTTACGAACATTTCTAGAATCTGATATTTTGAAAGTTCTTAATGAAATTTTGACCAACAAAGCACTGTTCATTACTCTACTTGGGTTTGTCGGAACATGGTTGAATAATAGAGGTTTTCAATTACCCAGTTAAAATTAAATTTTAATTAAAGGGGGTATTTTCCGCTTTCCGAAATTATGATTTTACTTATTCTATAATTTAGAGGAGATGTTGCATTTTGTAAACAATTGTTGTCAACAATTTATGAGTTAAACTCGTCTCCGTTCATTTCATTTATAGAATAAGAGCATGAAAGTTTTCTGATACCGACCCACCCTCCACTCTACCTCTTTGGCTACTAAACTCCCCAAGTATTATATGAAGCGGCGTTTTTGAAATTGTTTCTAATCCTGGTCATGGAATTTCTCAAAATACGCGTATTAAAAGACTGTCACCATAACCACCGAAATTCCTTAGTATGTATGTACTAGTTTGTTAAATGAACGAGAAACCGAGCGTTATGGTAGCTGTTTACGTCAGACTGTTTAAAGGCTTCAGCCCTAACTTATTCAACTCAGAGGTATAAGAACGCTGGTCGTCTACCTCTCAACACCGTTTCTTCGGTTCAGTCAACTCGACTACTGCCAGTCCTAGGAGTCTGGTTGTCATTAATTCGCGCTCTGCCTTCAGCGCTAATGGCCCTCAGCCCGCTATGGGCTTCGGTTGTGCTAAAATATGTGTTATGCCTAACTCAAAATATTTTCCCTCAAGTGTAAGCGATGTCTAGCCACCCAAAATTGATTCTGAAATTAAAATCCTTGAACTACACTCAGAGAAGCGTCTGGCAATGAATGGCCAGACGCAGCTACTAAAACCATTTCAAAAAACTTTGGCTGTCTACCTAAGTTTAGCCCTCACTACCTGATAAAACTAGCGTGTAACTCATTTTGGCGGGACACAGTTTGTAGCACGCAAGGGGTCAACGCTTGACTGTGAACTGCCTGCCCTTCTGGCTCTCCGCTCTGCATGGGCAGCTTTGTTCCTAATACTAGAGCAAAACGGTTTCTGATTTATGTGTGGAAACGTGGAAACACGATGAATCAAATACTGAAATGCCTCTAACATTAATTGGCAACAATGGCTAAATTTCATTGGTGTGATTTTGTCCTCTGTGTGATGTAGGGGCGCGACATCACCTCAAATATAAGGGTTTGCGTTCGGTCTACAGAGGTGTAACTCTGATACAAAAGAAATGGGATGATAGTGGATCACACTTCTACTGAACCATTACTTTAATTTTCATTTGCTACTGATAACATCTAAGGGGGCAGCACAGATAATCCTGATGGCTGCATTTTAACAAATGTGGAGGAGACCTTCACATGTAGGATCCTAAAATTTAAAGAGTATCTTTCACTTCTCAAACATTAAACCATAAAAGATTTCAAATTATTTTTACGCTAACAAAGGCTGCTTCTCTGATTGTGAGATTAAGTAAAACAGGGATATTTATTCCACTTATTCTAGCAATCAGTCTATTTTTAAATGTGAAACTTGAAAGAGTATTTATATTATTGAATATTAGCCTTTTTTATGTTCTATGATTTTGTGTTATTGTAAATAAAAAAAAATACAAATTTTACACAAGCCTTTCCTTACATTTGGCGAGTGCTAATGAGTTTTTTCATTAGTTTCAATGCTCATTGACTGAAACTAGCGAGTACAGCCGTGCGAGCGCCGCGCTCACCGATCACCGAGACGAGTGACACATTTTTACACCGTGGTGCTTGTCTGGTGGACGAGCAGAAGAACGCAACTGAACAACTGAGTAACTGGCTGCAGCGTCAACAGTTACCTGCTACAGCTACGAGGGGATGACCTCAAATGTACTGCATACGTCCCGTGTGCTACATACCTGCAGTGTACAGTGCTCTACTGCGTTCGCTCAGTGTACTGCGTATGATTGTACTTATGGGGTGTTTTTCGAGCCCATTAGTGTGGTGTGCCGGGTAACTTAACATTTTACACAGCTGAATATCTTGTAAATAGCTAGGACAGTGAGCACTGGATACGGGCTTACACTCCGTTAGATGGTTACTGGTGTTTATTTCTTTTGGTGAAGTCTATGACTTTGTTGGCGCACACCTGAAAGCACTATTCAGAATTTGGAAGGATTCCGCCTTCGATCCAAGAGCATTTTAGGAATAAGAGGACAATTTCAAGTATGCCATTGATTTTAATTTTAGGTTAAACCGAAAAGAGCTCAACTGGACTTGTTTCCTTTCATAAAGCATACGAGTATTACCATGACTAGTGGATCCACAGTGAAAATTCACGTGTTTTTTACTGAATTTTTCGTTTGATTTGCCATTGGACGCCGGATTTGAAGGATCTGCCTGTGGTATCCACAATACAATGTTGACAATTCATGTATACCTTATCAAATTTTATCTTATCTAAATTCTTAAAAGTGTGACAGAAAGACGGACCAAGCAAGCAAGCCAGCAACAAACTGTATTATTATATAGTGGAATTGATAGCTCATACATGACCATATAGCTTGATGTTCCTACATATAGAAAGACGTACTGAAATTTTTTGTTTGATTTGCCAGTGAACACGGATTTTACGAAGGAGTTTCCACATTGAAGGATGTGCCTCTGGTATCCACAATACAAGGCTTACACTACATGTATACCCGTTACATTGAGAAGTCAACACTTAGCCTAAGATGAACACTTTATTTCAGCTCCTGAGTACTGGCCTCATTTCCAATTAATTCCTCTTATTTATTTCAACAGTCAGGGGACACAAAATATATTTACTTATAAATAAACTAGTAGACCCACACGTGAAAATATTCACGTGTTTTTAACGGAGTTTTTTCGTTCCATTTGTCAGTGGATGCGGGTTTTGCGAAGGAGTTTCCACATTGAAGGATGTGCCTTCGGTATCCACATACAATGCTTACAATACATGTATAACCGTTCCCTTGAGGAGTCAATACTTAACATAAGATAGAGAGTTTATTTCAGTTCGCTGTATTTCGACTTTCGAGCATATATTCCAAAAACTATTCTTGCCCTCGTAATTCAGAGATGAAATTTCATGGTATCTCATCTTGTTATTCAGTAGACGAATTTTCTCCTAGCTAAATCTTTAAGAGCGCAACAGAGAGACGAATCAACCAATCAACCAAGCAACTAACTGTGTATTATTATATAGTGGGATACACAAAGGCTTTTATTGTATGAATATGTTAATTAGTATGAAGTTGATAAACCTGTGATACAATTATAAATGAAATAATAAAAAGGATTTAAACGTGCAATGTATTTTCTTTGGCTGCTATGCAAGCAGGATACATGAATAATGTGAAAAGGTTTGACACCAAATATCCCACTATATAATAATACACAGTTTGTTGCTTGCTTGGTCCGTCTCTCTGTCACATTCTTAAGGATTTAGATAGGAGAAAATTCGGTAGACTGTACATGTATTGTAAGCATTGTATTGCGGATACTAAAGGCAAATCCGTCAATGTGGAAACTCCTCCACACAACCCGCGTCCACTGGCAAATTAAGCGAAAAATTCAGTAAATAGCACGTAAATTTTCACGTGTGGGCCTGCTAGTAAATATATAAACACATTAGATTTTACTATAAGTATGTATGTAGAGATTACGGTATAGAAGATCTTGCCTCAAACTATATAATTTGAGTTCACTTTTTATATATTTTGATGTAAGCTGTCTATAGAAATTGTTTAACACGCTCCGACAATCAACATTTCCTTAAAACCTCCAAAAATAATTTTAGCTGACTCAGAGCTACACAAACTCACGAGGCGAGACTCAAGATTAGAAACACGATCTATCACCGGCTTAACTCCTAAACTATAGGCATGCATAAAGACGAAAGCATTTTCTATTTATTTGTCTCTATAGGGCTAAGAAGAAGAGTTGCAGATACATATGCTCTACCACACAGGCTTTAGAAAGTGGCGCTGTACACTGGATACGAGTGTGCATGAAGCGCCGCTAGTCTCGAGGGTCGTTCACCTTTCCTGTTTGTTCAATATTTGATGGCTGTGAGGGTTTTGCAACATGATGATCTCCTGTAGCTACAATCTCTCCGCATTCAGCGCGTTCTACTCTAAGTTCTATGGGTGCATGACAGGTTCAATCACTCGGAAGTTATTTGAAATATTGACGATAAGGTTATTCATTCATTATTTTCTGGCCCTGATGCTATGCATGAACTGTCGCCAAATATAGTGTAAGTAAATATCGTTGGTAGTATAATTTTTATGACATGGTGGCAAATATTGTAATTTTTTAATTGCATTTAACGTACGCAACTGCTGACGTATGTTTGTTTACGGGTTTTACTCATCCTGTATTGTCGGATGATTGATGCATTCCGTGATCGCTAAAATTGCTTTGTCTGATTACTGATGAGGTCGTTACCATATAAAACACTGACCTAGGAAATTAAAATGGACGCAATGAATGAATGTCTTCATTATTTTACAGTCAGTCAGTGGCCGGTAAATAATTTTCAGTTTCAAAAACATGCGTGTAAAAGTAAGTTTTTATGATAGAGAGGCATTCATAGAACAAAACTCGTTTTACGAATGTTCAAAAGTCCAACAAAATAAAAAATAAATAGTAAATTTATGCCAACAAATATGAAAAATCGAAGGTTTGATTTGCAGAAGCAAAATGACAATTCCCAGTTATATTTTTATTCGAAATTTTAGTTTGTTTCATGATTCCCAGAGTGATTATCATAGCTCAGCAGCTGTGGGGACTGCAGTCTGGAAGCTATTACATTCAGAGGATCAAGCCTAATATCCAGGTCGAATGCTATGCACTAGTGACTTTGAATCATTATTGCTCTGGAAAGAAATGCCTGCATTTTCTACATTTCCTAACCCGATGACGACACTGTTAGCCGGCTGGAATGGTAAATGTTTCCAAATGTGGGATTTACATCGCTAATTTAAGACCTGGAATGCATGACAGTAGAAATGATTATAGAGTACATCTGAATCTCTCCCGTGAAGCACGGACGCCGAAAAATTCCAGAGCTTACTCAGTCCCCACTCACGCAATTACTCACCCACTAATCCACCCGCTCAGTCACTCACTGTTCACATCCCTCACTCGCTTCCTAACGCTTGCCTGTTCAGCTGGTCATGTTCGCATATCTCTGATCTAACACCCCTTTGAAGTGGGGCTGATGGACATTAAGGTGGGTTACTATGCCTGCTTTAATGTTGTGCAAGAATTTATCACAATTTTCTCAGAAGAGTATAAATGGTGACGAATGTTATTACGAAAATGGGCGACATATCACCTACTCTATACCTTTCCTCTGCGGAATCTCAACTACCCAATGTTTCTGACAGCAATTCGTGGCAACGAGACACGTCCGTGAGTCAATGGTTTGTTGACCCTGAAAACGGCACAAATCTCCAAACGAAGATCAAGTTTAGCGGTAGGCCTTGGCTGGGAGCGCGCTCCATAGCGCGTGCAAGAGCCGTTACAGCGCTGTCGCTTAACGGAGACGCGTGCACATAACGGCCGCCGCAGCTTCTAGCGGTTCAGGGAACGCCTTTCGTAACCGAACTGGACACCGACTCAGTGAGCGACATCCTCGCTCAACATGGATGGCATTTCTTAGTGCCACACTATAGAAAGATAAATATATCACCCTTATTTTTTCTCAGTGTGGTCATCGGTTTTATTTTGGTTCTATGAGATTAAAAAACTCGCTGGTTTTGGTGACTCTGCAAGCAACATCCTGGCTCAACATGGATGGCATTTCTTAGTGCCAAAGTGTACAGAGTGAAAAATATCCCTCCATTCTTTCTCAGGGAAGTCATCGTTTTTTTTTATACTATGAGATTAAGAAACTTGCGGGTTTTGGTTACCCATAAGTATAGTTAAACACAAGTTGTTACTACGGCTGAATTTTGGTCGTTCTTCACAGTAGGTTTTCTGCACAGCAAAATTTCTACCTAACAAAACAATTAATCCTTGAATATAGCGAATGTTTCACAATGTAGGGCTGGACCCGTGGACAGTAGCGTAGATTACTTCTTAGTTCAACATTAGAATCATCACGCTATTTTATAAAAAGGATTCATTGAAAATATTTTTGTCTTTTTCTCTCTACTGACTCAATTTTTCCTATGTTGTTGGTAACGGTGATATGTGTGAATAGTTTGATATATTAAAAGTTTGAAAATTCGACGATTTTCGAATTAAAAGGTTCATTGAAATTACATCATGTAAATAACTCAGCGTTCATAAATTGTTGTAATAATTTTCTTATTATGTAAAGAATAGAATTTACTACTGGATTGCAACTAATGTGCGAGCACAGTTCACTCATGTAGTCTGAGTATTTAAACAACGTGCTCATAAGTTAAGTGGTATCAAACAGTGTGCTCGTAAATTGAAGAGTATTTAGATATTCTACTCATATATTAAAAAGTAAAGACAACCAGATTATGTAATATGGGTGCCTATAATTTTCCATTCCTCAACTTTTTATTTATCTAATTTTCTTCTGTTACCTTTAACTCAACGGTATTGCCTCACTTACATTTGACTTCCATTCTAGTCATTCATTTAATACATTCTAAGTATATTTTATCCACATGCTAATAATTCAGTAAACTACATAAAGAATCCTCATTTTTCGATTTAAAGTTGAGCGTTAGTACGTACATTGTATTATACATTGACATTAAGTTGCCTACTCTGAATGCTCACTGCATACTCCTGTCTCCTTGCATGAGTTTTGCAGTGTTCGTCATCATTATTTCATAAGCGAGAATCTAGCAACGACATTTTCTATAGATTTTTAAGAGTATTATGGCTTGTTTTCTACCTTTCGACGTACACACACACAGTCAGCCTCTGAAAAACTGAAAAACAACTACGGTTGTGTGGTATAAAAACAGAGATCGTTACTGATCGCTGCGTCTGTGACTCATGGCAGATCGCCATGGACAAGCTGAGTACAGTTAAGACTAGGAATTTTACGAGCTTAAGCACAACAGTTATAAGTTACAGCCCTCGTGCTGCTCAATAGCTGTCAAAGTCTATCTTGAAGCTGTCACAGAATCGAAGGTGAGTGGTGACGACCTCAGATGCTATACTAGTATATCTAAATGATGATAGAAGAAAAAGATTAAGTTGTGTCTTGCTGATTCTGCGGAGTAACAAACTACTTGTGTTTTGTTATTAATTTCTTTTTCAAACTTATAATTTCTACAATTATTGACGAAATCATATTCACGACTGCAGAATAAAAAGATTCGGAGTAGAAAGGCTTCTGGGTGAATAAATTTAGTATTGCGTACTTCAATTTAGTTGTATTCCCTTTTATTTTGTCGCGTTTCATTGTTGTTAGACGACATAGCATTTATCTAAAATTATAGCTTGATCGCTGCTAGTCTGAATGCAACAATGAAACATGTGTGCACCCAATGCTCTGACAGTGAGAGCTTTCATTTCTCACTGACTTCAACGATTTTGCAAAGTTAGCCTTTATGGGAGCAAGAACAATTTTCAAAACGACCAAGCATTTTCAGAATTCTATTACGATGAAAAATACAGCAAATCTTCACTGATATGTCACAGGCGTTGACCTTATATTATTTTATGACCGTCATTCCAACATGCAGACAAAAGTGTCCATACAAACAATGCCTCGCTGCACTTAATGTCGGCATATTTTTGGTGCAATACTCACACCGGGACGCGTTTCTCTGATTTAAAACGTAAAATAAACTTCAGCGTTGGATATTTGAGATGTCTTCTACTAGTGTTGAAAAAGAAAATAAACAAATCCGTTATTGCTTCTATAAAAGATGATATCGGCAGAGTAAGTGATAAAATTAAAGACTTTCAAATGATCAGCATTTAGTTACTGAAATTAAGCTCCGAAAAAGTATGTTTTACTCAAGTGGCTGCTTCAGATAAGACAACCTAGTATGAATACATTTCTGCTGCGTCATATTTCCAGTGTTAATCAATTATTAAAGGATTAGTTCACCTTGCGTAGTTCTCTAAGTTAGTAATAATATTGAAAACGCCTGTAAATACGTTCAACAATTTTCGTACTGTATTGGCCTGCTGAGATTCATTAGGGAGTCATGCACCAACTTTTAAATAAATAAATCAATTCGAGAAATCGTAAATAAACAATGAATTTGCACTTGTTTCATGACTTAGTGAGTTTTTTAAATGCGTTGGAGGTCAGGAAATATTGTAAATTGATTTGATAGATCGCTCGTCTATGAGCTTCGCTGTAATGAAACTGTAGCATACGACTGCGACAGATCGTGAGACGCTTATTTTCGATATATCAGAGTTTAAGAATTCATTTTCATGCCAGTCCTTTCGCACACAGAGTTCCTAAAACTGACTATCCAGTTAATTGGCAATCCCAGTGTCAAAGCGGAACCCAACACCGCTTGCACAGGCTGTGATGGCAGGCGTTTGGTCATGACTGTTTTGTGGGCGCGGTGCAGAACACTGGTGTCAAAGTCACATCCATCTCCCGAACAATTTTGTTAATTGACGCAGTAACAACTCTAACAATAATTCTGTAAATTTGAGCGCATACATCACCTATAGATATAATAGTTAAGTACATATATATATATATATATAGAGGAATATATTATATATAATATATATATTTTATTACGTATTATATATATATAATACGTAATAAAATCTGAGTGTTGGTAACAAATTGAGATAAGGTGCCATGAAACCGACTGTGTTATAAACCTTGGATGCTCAACTCAATTTTTTCGCGTTAGTTTCACACGCTTGTTTGTGTAAACGTCTGTTCTAACATCAGTGTCATGATTCCGGTGCAATATGTATGAAAGAGAGATACGTGATAACTGTATTCATCTTTAAAACTACACTCCTAAAACGGCTACCAGATTTTGGAGAAAAATGTCAGTGTAAACTAAATAAAGTACTTTTCCCTTCATGATCAGCTCGGAATGGTTCTTGTAGTGGTTAGACTGTTCAAGAAGTACACTGGTACAGGTCACTGATAAAGTAGCTTGTTAACATAGCACTTCACTTAGACTCGGATGTGTCATCGGCGTTAAAATATCTGCCACAAATCGAAGTTAAAAAGTCCACATCAAGTTGTTTGTATTAAAGACTTAAGTATGTTCCAATCATCTACCCAATTTCGTTGGGCGTGTTCAGTAAAGATATGTAAATTATCTTAACGCCTATACGAATGAAGTTAACACATAAAATAATGAATGTTTTCATGATGTGTTTAAAAAAATATCTTGACCTCATGGAAAAGTAGGGACTGAAAGTGCTAGAGTAATCTAAAATTAAGCATGAATATTCCTTTCTGCTTCCATCCAAAATTTGTAAACCTCATTCGTGCAAAGCTGCAACTCTGTAATTCTAGTTTGAACAATACAAAGCATAACTCAAGCGCTGAACGAAAACAGTAAGAACCTTGTTTTCTACTTCCTGCGTGTCCTAAATAGTCATGAGAAAAACCGTCTTTCCACGCGTTCTACTTTGGTGATTGGAAAGTAAGCCGGCTGCATGGCTGCACACGTCTGGCTTCGGAAATGTTCTTGGCAACATTTTTCTGTCTTCTTTTTCCATGCAATCTACAGTGATGCCTGTTCATCTCTTACAGCACAGGATCATTCTATGTAATTAACTCTGGCAGTCACCGCTTCAATTCCTTACTCTTTATGTTTCCAACATCCTGTATAGAACATAACGATTAAAAAAACGCACAGATGTAGACTATATTTACATTAACTTCAAAGCTATAGTGAGCGTATTGCCTGGGTTAACATCTACAGAGTGTAGAAATAAAGCTACCTGTAACTTTTGTTATCAAAGAAACATTTCGTAACTGTTGCACTTTTTTGTATACTTTATCCTCTTACATAGTAAGTAACTCTTGTCTTAAAATCATTATATATTCCAGCACAACATAACTCAGGCATGAAAGGGTTTAAATCTGTTCCTCCACATGAAATTGACGCGTCGCTTAAATTCTTCATTGTCATTCCTAATTTTGCTGTCTTTCCTCTCAATAAAATCACACCTACTTATCAAGAAGCTTGCTATCTCTTGTTCTGCGAAGATGGGTGAATCATACAAACAAACTGCATGCCGAGAACAGGGAAACATAAAAGTAGGCGTAATTCTTGTCACAAGTCGTACAAGTTCAATCTGTAACCTGTTACCGACTGAAATGAAGAGATTACCTGTGCTCATGTGCGCTCTGACTATCAGAAGAACAAAAATTGCAGAAAGCAGCACAGCTGGGACGCGTGAGGGAGGAGTTGCGGGCTGTTGACCTCTCGTGAAACACAGGGCGGCGGCTACACGTGTGGCACTCTGGTGCTGGTGGTGGTGTTGCTGGTGCTGGTGGTGGTGTTGCTGGTTGTGGTGGTGGTGTTGCTGGTTGTGGTGGTGGTGGTGGTGTTGCTGGGTGTGGTGGTGGTGTTGCTGGGTGTGGTGGTGGTGGTGGTGTTGCTGGGTGTGGTGGTGGTGTTGCTGGTTGTGGTGGTGTTGCTGGTTGTGATCATGATGTTGCTGGTACTGTTGCTTATAATGGTGTTTCTGCAGCTGTTGGTTCTGATGGTGATGTTGTTGCTGCCGCTGGTTGTGCTGTTACTGGTTTTTGTTTAGTTTCAAAGCATGTACTAGTTAAAAAAACGATGGCTCTTTACAAATAAGTCTCAATGAGTAACATGAGTTAAGTGTAAACTTCCGTACGTCTACCTCTAATTAAAAACCTTGCAGAAATACGTTATATTTTAAGGTGAAAGAAAAATTATTGGCTGTTTTATACAAATAAACTTTGTAAATTTTTCATTCGAAACTACAAATTTCATATATTTTCTAATCATGCATCAATACACATTTTCGTATTTTTTTCGTAGATGATATTCGGTGGGAGCTTCAAGTGTTTCTATCGATCTCGAAAGTAATAAATTTATGAAATAGTCGAAACAAAACATTGATTTTAATGCAGTTAAATAAGTGTAACTTTTATGTTAAATAATGCAAATCATCACAACTTGCAAGTTTAGTGTCTTCATCACTATTACATACTCGTATTCTTGAACGTGTGTCTCATAACGTCAATTTGCTACACATTTGTTAATTTATTCGCTCGGTTTGAGTTTCTACAAGTATGTTTCATATTGCTATGCCATTTGCTTGTGTTGAAAAGACTTATTTTATCAACATTCTGTTTGTCGTACTTTATGATGAATAGGCACAATCTAACCAATGTTGCTTAGAAATCGTTTACTACTGTATTAAGTGAACGAAAATATGGGTGTAAAACCTGCCTTATTGCAGCCCCGCCATCCTGTTCTTGCTTCCATCTCGGCCAGAGCTGTCTGTCATCATGCCCTGGTGTGTTCGCTTATTTCGATTTTTATTGAAGGTCGTGCAAAGACACATCCAGTGATGAACAGAGAGTAAATATATGCACTAAGAATGCGTCAAAGTCTATGAATTTTTTTCTTCTGTAGCATAGGTATTGGTAGTAATATAAGTATTGGCTTTGATAAAGTATTAGTTCTGGTAGTAATGTAGGTATGGGTTTCTTTCAAATTAAGGGATTTTAGAAGACTTCTTTCAATATAAATTATTTTACTGGAAACACCGATATTGGTTACCTTCAGCATAAGAGGTTCAAAAGTACTATGTATCATCAGCTACTTTCAAATTTTTTCAGTAGCATTTTTTTAAAAAGTATCGGTAACAAACATTGGTCATATAATAGTGTATTTTTATTGTATATCGATATCAGTTTTCGGGATAGCAGGATCGGCATATGAGCGAAAGTAAAGCATTTAAACTGACGCTGTTTTTGAGATATATGTGTTCTTGATAAGCCAACATAGAATTAGAAGTTAAAACTATCTTCTCTATGAGAACCTGTTAAGATTCACGTGTATAATCTTAGTTAGTGCCCGAGTGATAGGAGTTTATTAAATATTTTCTGAATTTTACTCACGATTTGAATTTATTAATAACTTTGTTATAAAAAATGTATTTCTTTCTACATTCACAAGCCCCACACAATTGTTTACACAATCAATTTCCTAATCTTACTTTTCATTTTCCTTTATCAAACAGTGACTCATTTTTTGGTCCCAATAGTTTTAATTTGTGTATTATCTGGGTCTCATTCAAAACCATTGGTCATGCAGACCAGTGGATGTGACTTACAATTAATGAACAGTAACAGACATTCTTTGGTCCACCTGTTTCTAGACTTGGTTAGATTAAGCATCTGCCTTGCTTGTTTCTTTCAAGATAAATCTGACATACTTCTCTTGTAGAACAAATGTCGCTGGCAGGGGTAACTGACCTGCGCATGTGCTGTGTGACAGTTTCAGGCTGAAAGAACACCTGTCTTAAGGCTAGAGGTGTGTAATATTGGCTGTGCATAGTTCACTAACCGCACACTCTTTGCGGACCTTAAGTACAAGAACTAACACTCAAGTGTTAACTAAATTATGAGTTAGCGTAATGAATATTGCTGATGTGCTGTAAATTACTAGCTGCAGATCACCGGAACTTGTCTCTTTTCAGTCTGAAAAATGTTAAAAATGCTGGTATTTAATAAATGAGAGTAAAATGTGCGTGTCTTCGTACACACACAATCTCAGTCAAAATTTAGAGCGGAAAATAAGTTCGAATTTGATGAATAAAGGAAGAAAGACAAGAAAAAAGTTATACTTCTAATCAAGTGCACAGTAAAAGTACGTTGGATTTTCGATTCTTACTGCAGACATCTAAAGAGTAGTGATGATTCTCCAAGCGACAACTCCCGTCCTCTGTGCTGCAAGTTGAAGTAAAAGCTCGCAGGGGTCCTTCGATAAGCATGATGAAGGTCTAATCTTACTCCGGAATAATGTGTAATGAGCTATGTTTTTACTCTAAGTGATCATCATCGTTAATAAATGGCCTTAGTAACAATGGTCGTAGGTCAGTGTGAAAGATCGTATCAAAAGTTAGTGTTACACTGATTGTATTAATATTTTTTCTCGCAGTGTCAACATTGATGTGACACTGGAAGTAAAAAATTCTACTCGTATCGACATATGTAGTTATAACACTGATTACATTAGTGCTGTCGCAGTGTCTGTTTTGAGGTAACTCTGTATCGATGTCGGTATTTGCAGTATCAGTAATCATTTTGTACTATTGATTGCACTGATCTCAATGCTTTAGTATTAGCAGCAATGACTTAATGATTGTGTTTGTGTCGATGTTCGTAAAACTGCAGTTAGGGATGTGCTGATTGAATCAGTGTTGAGATCACTTTTAAGCAACTATAAACAATAAGCAGAGGATGTAGGCAGAATATTTTACCGTTAGGTCAAGCACCTAACTGAATATGGTCTAGAACAGCCATTTAAGTATGGTAGGTGGTGTTGTCTAGATCCCCACTTATGATGTCATTTTAATTGCAATTTCTGTTGTGTCGATTTTTGTCATCTATTGGTTGGGATTCGCGCGAAATTCGCATCACATCAGTAGAATAACAAACTCCCTGACCGGCTTAGACTCCCTTCCCGAACAAAATTGAACTTTTAAGCTTTGTTCTCCACCGCTATGCTTAAGAGGCCCTCCGGAGGTGGCCAACCTTTTGCCTATCATGCGCCACTTGCCCTATAATATAAGATCAGATGCGCCAATTATACACAAAATCATGAGAGTACATGAGAGTATTAAACATATTAAAAAACATTAATTTATCCCCTCCAGCACAAAGACAATGCGCCATCATTAATCGTTTAATGCGTCGCATGTGGCGCATGCGCCGCAGTTTGGTCACCACTGATTAAACTGATAGGATAATTCGACGTTTATTACTGACAATGACCTTTAAGTTCTTACGGTCATTGTTCTACAGGTCATCCTGTCTAAATGCAGACCAACACTATCACCGAGGGAGAAAATTCAACCCGAGACAAAATCATTTCAGATAAAAGGAAATAATGCTTATATTCGTGTTTATTGAACCACGGTCAATAAGACAGTGTATAAAATAATTCTTCGCATTGCAAACATGGCAACAAACTTTGAAACGAGTTGTGAACGACTCGTGACAATTGTATGAAATTACCGAATCATCTTCTGGAGATTCAGTGCGTGCGTACATCCCGTTTAACTGCACCAGCAATCGGTCAACGTCGCTTCTAATTGTAGTTGATTGTCCCCCAGCACATTCTAGCTAAATAGTCTTGTCATGGCGCTCTGTTTAATAGGCGTTGTTGTGAACATTTCCTGGCAGTGCCCTGGATTTCAGTTGCCTTCCACCGCACAAACCTTGAATCAGTTTTTGAAAGTGTGCAAGTATTCAAAGCGAGAACATGACAGCATTAACCATGGAGAACAGATCGAGGGGTGTCAACAGAGTAACATGTTAGTATCAATTATATCTGCTAAGAATCATATCAGAGTTAATAAAAAAATTCAAGCGTTCATCACAATTTCCTTCCATAACTATCAAGAATAAATTTTGTTTTTTTAGTTCTTGAAACGCATGTCAGTTTCTAGAACAGCATAAAACTTTCCAACATATTTTTCTTATTTTTCTTAAGACAACAGATATTAACTAAGCACGAATTAGAGTCAAAATGATTATTGTGTCTGAATAATTATTGTGGGCAGATCTTTAGATGTATGTTTATGTTTGGAGTGTAACAACTATAGTATTTTTTCTCGCTTTCTAAAAGCGTTTTGTTATCTGCATTGGCGAATTGTAGACATGATTAATTCAACCCTCGAATGTCGTTTAAAAATTTGGTTTTGAACAATAATATATTTGATCTGGCCTCATTCTTGATTTCAAATAAACTATTTTTGACTGCTTCTCAGACACATCTGATGAACCAAAATTTTAAATTCATCATTCTTTATTCTTCTTGTGTCATTCTTCGATGTATTTCTGACACGTTGGAAGCTCTATAATTACAGACTTCGTTGTCAACTCTGTCTCCAGCCGATTCCAAGATGCTCATTCATTGCAAGCATTCACCATTCAAACAACTTGGCCGTAATCTCTGGCCGAGTTCAATCGCCTTGCATGTTTGGACCACGATGAAAAATCCATCTTCATTGCAACGTTCTCTGTGCAGCTCCGGGCATACTTGTCCGTCATATATATTCATTTATATCACGATAGGTCCTGTAGGTTAGTGAAGGCCTTAAAGAATAAAAACTTCTAATTAATGGAAATAACTCAAGCTCTATTCTATCCCAGTTTAAGCTGCTGCGGTGAATCAATGATTACGAGGTTTAATCTTGGAGATCTCTTGCTCGCTGTTCACGCTATTCATATAGTCGACCGTAGTGCCTCAATAACCTTCTTGTCTCATGAAGTAATTAATTCATAGCTAAGAAATACTTGTCATTCATAACTGTGAGCATAACTTAGAAGAATATAAAATGTTTCCTGCCAAGCTGTGGGACGACTATGAAGTTAGTGGCTCATTTTGATGCGTGTTACATTCCGGCAGCGGTCAATACACCCTTGGACTAGACTGATATTTCAGGGCCATTCTGTTGCAGAGGAGAAGCCCCCATGGGCGGAGTCTGCTCTATACTACACATCATCGCACTTTCAATTGAACTTTACTCATCTGCTCTGCTTTATACGAGACCGGCCTACTTATGGAACAACATATGAATATGATGAGGCCCGTCATATTTATATGTTGTTTCATAAAGATCAACATTTTAGGGCTTAAAGAAATGATAATGTTTCGTGTTTAATATTCGAGAGATTGAATAAGAGTTTTCTCGCTTGTATTAACCTCTATTTTCTACACCTGAAATTAATTACTCGAAGTGTTTTATTGTCTTAGTATTTCTCTCTCTTGCCCTTATGCCGGCCCGGCATGTGGGGCAACCGCAAAGTGTTGCTGTTTCCGTTTATTATTGCCTTACTAGGGCCTTGAAATATTGAGTGGTTAATACAAATCACGCCGAGTTTATGAACTTGTAACCTGTAATTAGTTATCAATGAAAACCGGCTTATGAACATTGCACTTGCATTCTTAACGATCAACGATTTTAATTTGTGGCTGTTACGATATAAATTTTAATGTTTTCTGCGGATGCAAGTCATTGTTCTTTTTATCCTATATTATTCGTGCATAGTTGTGATATTTTCCATTGTGCAATGCGTCAGTAATTTGCAGCAGATTATATGGACTTTTTGTTGAAAATATCTATGCCACTGTTCGTGAAGGCAATCTTCTTTTGGTACAACGAAACGAACCCTGGCATTTGTTTCTTATTGACGTTGAAATCTTTTCAATTCATTTATCTTAACTCCTGTGAGCCACATTGTATGCTTCCGATTATGTAGCTGCCCTACATCATGAAACACTTCTACTTCAACGCTGGTCTTAGCATTGGGTATCGATAACCTTGACAGCTGCTCTCTACTTTATTTTCAAACTGCATCCTCTTTTTGAAGCCAATGAATACTTTTTACTCAATCCCTGTACAGTTCGATAAACATTATAACTCAGCACGAATTAGCTTGCTGCATTTAGATTGAATGCCATTCTTATCTTGAAACGAAGCATTTTTCTCAACGTAGTCACAATCCTCGAAGAAGAAATCCACCCCCTAGCGTTAACGAACAGCTGTTGGAGAAGTGATGTTATTGTGAGAAACTGACTCACGATGTCCACATTTTTCTGTACGAATGA
Source organism: Trinorchestia longiramus (assembly GCA_006783055.1). Classification (NCBI taxonomy): domain Eukaryota; kingdom Metazoa; phylum Arthropoda; class Malacostraca; order Amphipoda; family Talitridae; genus Trinorchestia; species Trinorchestia longiramus. The sequence goes on along the minus strand of VCRD01003285.1, from coordinate 14,556 downwards.
GTGCATACCATGTAACAGTGATCCTCTTTCAGCAGAAGCTCAAGCCAAGCGCACTTTAAAAAATAATAAATAGGTTCTCTCCTTATACGTTGTGGTAACGATTTCAAGTTCAAAATGTGAGGAAATTGTACTGGCATGTATCTCTCAAATGATCATTTAAAACATTGAACTTCAGGCCAATTCAAGCAATATACCAGCTAACCTTTTGTTTCCAATTAAGTTAGTTGTTTTCAAGATGGAATGACGGAATTCTTACTCCGAACTCCCCTTAAAAAGTAGAATTTGGAGTAAATTAAGCATCAGAGGCTGATGACACCTCTTAATCCCCACTAAATCATCAATTTGCGAAGGCACCATCGAAATATTTTGGTTTTGTTATGAAACATTCACATCACATAGTGATGCCACACTACGGTACTACGATCGTTCCCAAGTTAGGACATCTCTACAGTTTCTTCCTCAGTAACGTGTCGGCTTCATATTCTACACTCTACCGCTACTTTGGTCTAGGTGTGAACTCCCACTCAGTGTTTTGATTTGTGTGTCTCTGCTACGAGACCATAAATTGCTTGCGTGATAGTGGAAAAAATTCAGAATTGAGATACGAGATGACAATCCGAATGACAGAATCCACGATGTTTCTCACAGCTCAGCTAAAGCTCCGTGTTTTTTCAAGTGACTAAAGATTTTTCTGCTTAAATGTGTCTCAGTTTTTTTCGATTATGGTCTGAGTTTAATTTTTTTTTGTAGTTCATTCACTCTTATTATGCAAATTCTCGTAAAAATTTTACTCTACCGAAATTGAGTTAACAATGAATTTGGCTAAAGGGGGAATCATTAGATTCGTACGATGAAATTTCAGTAAATTTATCAAATGTAGTCATAATTGGTATGTAATGTAAAGCTCATTAACGGTAAAGGAGTTCACTTAAGAATCGAATATAGTCTGAGCAAGAAATAGAAGTTATCTTGAGTGTGTAGAAAATAACAAAATTGAACACTGATATGAACATTTTCCTATCGTGGTAAATGTTCAATTTACCATCATAAGAGTGTCAGCGTACAGGATTTAATTGTGTGAATCATACTGCAAAAAGGAAAGAAGGCCAACGCACTGAATAAGCGAAACAATTTTTCCTTTTCGTTGACTATTGTGTATACTCAAAGGTAAAGGTTCTGCGCTGAATATAATATTTCATTTTCCTTGTTTTTCCCCAGGTTAACATTATTCGTAGAAAACTCGTCAGAATTCGCTTGAACTGATCACTGACTCTGATTGAGTAGAGACCGAACGCGTTAACTCATGTAGGAGATTGAACTGTGGTAGCTTAAAAATGAACTATCCGAGCATTACTTCTTTATCCTTGAACGATATCCGTTGATCTGTAATGCCTTATGGTTATCAGATGAAACTTTTGGAAAACGGTGCTCCATAACGTTAGCATCACTTTGCATCATTAATTAGTCCTATAATAAAATACTTGAAAACTGATGGCTAGCTCTGAGAAATTATAAATGTATTTAAAACAATTTCAAATACCAACAAAAGATTCACCACCTTATATTTAAATATCCTGAATTGAAATATTGAGACATAGTGTACTATCACGAATCGCGGATTGTCACTCTTCCGTGCACTTGAAAATGTGTAACAGATTGCAGAGTGAGCTGCATTATGTGCAGTGAACGCACAGATTCCCAGAATTCCCTCGTGTGTGATGTCATCATTTTCAGCCGAGTTGTTGACGTCAAAACGAGATGTCCGGGAAAGTGAGTGAGTTACGCACAGGCGTCACGACTAGAGGGCTGAGACTGAGGGCATAGGGCGTGGGGAGAGCAGCCTCTGCCGTTCGTTGACCCACACTATGGGGGTCGCACGGTGTCACTGCTCTGCATACTGTGCCTCTGTTGCTGCAGTCACGGCGTGCTGCGTGACTGCACAGCGTGTTGCAGGGGTACGTAGGTGCTTAGTACTGTCTTGTACAGGTGCGAAATTGCGTTGGGACTTGCTGCTTAGTACTGTGTTGCACTACTGCAGGGGTACGTACGCATTTACTGCTTAGTACTGTGTTGTATTACTACGGGGGTACGCAGGTATTTAGTGCTGTGTTGCACAAGTGCGGAGTTACCTTACTTACTGCTTAGGACTGTGCGGTGATGTTGCAGTGGCGCGTTCTGCTTAGTGTTACAGTGCACAGCCGCAGGGTTATAATTTTAATTAATTTTTACTACACAACTTTCCTGAGCTCATTAGGTGTTGACTTTTCTTTAGTCAGCTAGCTTCAGAAGCAAGCGCTCAAAATTTCATAATTTTGACCATAGGAATAAAAACAAAAGAAATTAACTGCCATTGGAGGAAATTCGTGCGACATCCTACAATATTCGCGTTCTAGAAATTAAAAGTTATTTGATGCTACAATTACATTTGCTGGTGCACCCTTTAGTGTTCATGTTCTTGATAGTTAATATCCTCTACTCGTAAAGTACACAGCCGCTGTGCAACACACTGTTCCACTATGATACGCTGCACCTCATTGCGCTCAGTACACACCCGCTGTGCAACACACTGCGTCACTGTGATACGCTGTCCCTCATTGCGCACAGTACACACCCGCTGTGCAACACGCTGCGTCACTGTGATACGCTGCCCCTCATTGCTCAACTTACACACCCGCTGTGCAACACACTGCGTCACTGTGATACGCTGTCCCTCATTGCTCACAGTACACACCCGCTGTGCAACACGCTGTTGTGCTGTAACACGAGCACGAGGTGGTGACCACCTAGTGTTCAGCATGCCAGACCTACAAGCACATAAACGCAATGACGCTGTGTGGCAGTAACTGCACTGTCGTGGTGTCTTGCCCAACTTCTATCTATTTTACGGCTGTGCTACCCAAGTTTTTAAACAGGTGCAACTTATGTGATACATCAACAATGATATTCTTTGCATTTGGTTGTTTTGGCATCAGAATATTAGTTTAACGTTGGATCTTGCTAATGCACGCCGCTGCTCGCTGGCGGTTTCGTCGCTATAAAGCACAAGAATTTTCTAATTAACGCGGTCATACAAGCTTCAGCTTGCAATTGTCTTTTTTTTAACTCACGTAAATCCCATGCGACAAGGAAAGAATAGAAGTTAATCGAAAAAAGAAATATAGATCTGAACTTAAAGCAATCTTGAGTGCGGGGAAAAAATATGATTATATTACGAGGCTGGATATTGTTGATTAAATTATGCATTTTAACGAAGAGTAAAATCTGATAGTTTCTAAAAAATACCGCTACTATGATAGAAAGGGGCAAAATAGTTCTCTTTAGCGTGATCTAAAATGGGTTATGGCAACTTAAACATATGCAAAAAACACATACATGTAAACAAATTCCATCATTTTCTACAGATGCTCTCACTAATAACTAATGGATATCAACAGATACTATCATTATTATTTGATGAATAGCGCTGGATGTTGTGACTAATAATTAGTGAATAGCGTCAGATACTCTTGCGAGGGATTTTGATCTGCGAGTGCTCTAAATTTTGAGCTCACTTCCGTTTATTCTTGCATGAATTAAAATAATTTGCATAAATTCTGAATTCTTTAGACAGCAAACCAAGTTAAATAAAAAACTTCAAAAATTTTCAAAGTTAAAAAATTTCACCCGACCAATACGAGGAGACTTTATCAAAACAACAAGAACTTAAAATTCTAGTTTGAGACCCTGGTATCTTAAACAATATTATGCTATCAAACTAAATCAGTGTTGACTAGTGAGGTTCTCCGTACTTGAAAATCTGCTTAACTTCAACTGCCGGCTGGAGTACAAATACGAGGGACAGTTTAGAACTTTTTTATTTAAACATAATTCTTTTCGAAATCACCCAAACCAAAACGATGTTTTAATAAAATTTAGGAATTTTTAAATTTTTAAACCATGTTATTAATATTGGTGTTAAATGTAGATATTAATTGGGAGGCTGTATCAAATTAGTCTTACTTCAATTAGTTTAACTCAAGAACAGTGTTTCTTAAGCCGCGCTTGTTCCCGGAACGAATTAATCTCTCAGTGAGTTATGAGAAACTTGTACGCTATTGCATGGAATGATCAGAGAAATATTTTAAAGACTTTGATATGTACAAGGATTAAAGTAATTATTATCACTTCTTCTCAGTATTGTGCGGTAAGTTGAATTTTATGAATTCAACAATCGCTGAAGTTGTTATTATTCGTAATCAGAAAACCCGATCACGTGTTAAATTAGATCAAATGTACATGAGGTTTAAATGCGACATTCAGGAGGTTTCATTTCAGACATTGTCGTATCATAAAGTTACTTCGAATATTTCTTATGAACTCAATGAGTCTGCACTTAACATCAGTCATTCGACCACCGCTTCTGATGCCTATTCATTAAGTTATTGAAAACATGGGCTTATGGTTTGGCTCATTCAATGCATGTAATTATGATCTGCCTATTTTCTTAAATACGTATAACTATAATTTGCCCCTGTAAGTACATTGCAGTAACGCCCTAGAATGTTTTAAGATTATGTTAACTATGAAAGTAAATTTATTGTCTGTGTTAATTAAGCTCTGCAGGAACTACCGCGGCTATAATTGTACACGTGTACTGGGTCTGTCAATCTTGCTGTACTCGTTCATTATTATAGTTGAGCATGTTCTCATCAGTGCCATCCGGTTTAAGAAATTTGATTTTGAAACTTAGTCGTATTAAAAGAACTCATCGAGTTCTACATTATCTCTTTTCTCATTAGTTCTTCCGGGGGAGAAAATTTCAATACTCTTCAACACTCAAGACAGCCATTTTGAAATCATTTTTTGTTTACAACTCTGTAAGTTGCATTACGCGCTCAGTAAATCTCTTTGTTAATAACATATTGAAATTAATGAACACATATTGGAGCGAAGGCTACGGGTAAAAGCTCTTCCTTACTGTAAGATGTTAAATGAGCACGGAAATCTGCTTAATTGTTTCCCTTATTCTGTATTTTATGTCCTGTATTGACTACCTCATACTATATGGTCAAACGGACAAGACATCATATTATCAGCGGTATTAAGATAAAAGAAATCGTACAAAAATTGGCCAAGGGTTTTCGAACGGTTCTGATAGTATGCTTCCCTGTACACATTTAAACGTGTTAATTTTGTGGTCGGTGGTTTCAGCATCTTCAACTTCACCAAAGAATGTGAATGAGGTTCAGTCCAAGCATTAATGTATGCAATTTTGTGAGAACTAGCATATTATTGTTATTTGATAGAAAGTTACCGGAATTCAGCAGCAATATAATCATACAATTATTTGTCAATTAAGGTTGCTTTCTAAAATGTTAGAAGAGAAACATGCGAACTCTAAATGCATGATTATGAGTTTTTCGCTACTGTAAGAGCACTGTCATCTGGACGAGGCATGTGAACCACCAAGGATAACGGAGTACTGCACCTCATGTTGAGCTACGGTGTGTCAGCATAGCTCTTCATTACACGCAATGCGCCAATGGAACTTGTAGTCTCTAGCACCACATTATTGTGAGCTGGTGTGTGTTAAGTAACAACTCACTTCTGAGCGCTTTGTTGGACGTGCTCAAGTGCTGCTGCATGGGGCTGAGGGAACGTGGACTTGACTGACTGGCCTACGTATTAAAAAAGGATAGATGCGTGCGAACGCAGATTGTGAGGCTGCATTATCTTAATGTGCAAAAATATTCCTCATTCAAGTATTCAGTACACCGTTCTTGTTAACAATTTTTATTGGACTTAACTGCTTAGACTCTCGGAAAATAAACAATAAACGGAACGGATAAACCAGTTGTGAAGTCATGCAAGGCTAGAAAGAAACATTGATTTATTGAATGTCACATTCTTGTTAGGCTGTGATTTTAGATCGGCCTTTGCAACGCTATGGAGCCAGTAACATGCATCCCTGTCTCGTCGTGATAAACCTTGGTAATTTGCATGTACGGCTTAAGAACGGAACATTATTTTTTTCAGCCTTAGTCTTGTGCAAGTTTTCCCTTCATTTTCACACGATATTGAAGGATCAGAATTTTCTCGATGCTAAAAGCAATTTCGTGATAGCTTCCATACAAAAGTTGAAAATTATTTTTCTGCAGTAATGCCGATGATGTAATGTTAAAATTCAAATCCTACATTGTTAAATTGTAATATTTCATTATTGGGTTCAAATTATTTGTGTGTTAATATGAAATATATTATTGTGTCATCATAATGTGCTTATCGAAAGTAAGGAGAGAGATATTTTTCTTTATTTTGAGTTTATGTACTGGTTGCTTCAACGGATCATCGGGTGACTATGGTCATGTAAATAACTGTAAATAATAGTGAAGTAAGCTTAGGCTTTCTGCCTTCAATTTGTAAAGATTAATCAGTATACAACCTGCCTCTGTCATGTACAGGCATGAAATACATAAAAATCACATTTGCATTGTCACTCTTTTTCTTTGGATTATTTTGAAGAATTTGTATTTCGTGGATTTATTGAACAAGTCGTCATTATCACAAACCTGAAGCACAAAATTTAAGTTTTGTATTTACAGAGAGCACTAATATGCATTCATTCGCGTAGAGTAGATTAATTTTTTTCCTTGCATGACAAAATCTTAAGCTCATTGTCTAATGACTTGGCTTACATAACCTCGCAACTCTGTGGGAATGAATCAAAAATATAAATAAAACCTTTTGGTTGGAATTATCTTAATATTCTCAAATTTTCATAAGCGAGTTATTCTTAAGCTTTTAAAGAACAGTCTCAAAATTGTATACTCATACACATGCCATTGTACGGTCATAAAACATGATTCTAAACAAGGTGATTTACGGTAAAGTTTCTATAATATGGCACAGCCAAAACTCGATGAATTCTTCAACATTCCTGGTGGTTTAAAGATAAAGGTGATCACCCAATTTCAAGTGGTCAAGTATTGACGATAAGACCGCATCTTATCGTCCAATGCACCGCTAGAGAGCCAGCACTCCAACATCAGTTGAAGTGAAACCTTCTCATGGCTCAAAGGGCAATGACCCCGCTGCTGTTCGGAAACGGGCCTGTAACATCGCTCTCAGAGGGTCAACAGCGACTGAAGAGCGCAGTCCTTTGTTAGTGAATACTAAGTGTATAAACATTCTCTGATAGCACGTGCAGTTTATACGAGTGATTCACTTTATTACTGCTCTTAGTTTACGTTTTCTTGTCGAATTCGGAAGATGCCGTGCGATGAAGTTTAGTGATTCTGATAATCAGACCTTTCTTGCCCATGAGAGGTGTTCTTGAACCCACTGACCTCCTTAGAGTTCAGACACGATCGAGTCTCTAATGGTTGTGCAGCTCAAAAGTTTACGAATGAAACATTATGCGGTAATTAAAAAACTATTCCATTGCAAAAATTATTTACACGCAATTTATTCATTTTGTCTGTCTGTAATACCGCTCTGATGTCTATAGTTTGAACGCTATTCAATGTAAGGTGATGAGCACGCTTACAAGATGTATTTCATATCACACAAAGCTGTGAGCTTTACAGGATGTTACTGGTTATCGCCATGCCAAGCAAACCTCGTGACTGCGCATCAGGAATGCTTCAAATGCTTGTTAACGAAGATGGCTTATATTAGTGTTGATATTTGTTAAATATTATGAAATAATTGAACCAATATTTTACAGCAAAAGGTGGTAAAACCCTGTAGTAAATACTATACTATTTCAAATAGTAGGCCTTGCATTAGAGCCTACTCTAAAGCTATTACAGTTGGTAATCGACGCTTTATTAGTACAATAGTCACCCTCCGTAGATCGTTTGTTTGTTATAAGTGATCAGATGAAGCGTCCTGTTTGTATTACACTGAAAAACAGTATCATATTACATCATGAAAATGGTGACGTCAAGTTGTTGTTCTGTTATGAAACTTGACTTTTTAGAAACTAAGGGAATAGTTACGGTCATATTAACTTAGAGAATATTTGGAATATTTTACCTGTACTTTAATATCTTTTTGAACGGTTTCGAAAGAAAAAATTTCCATTAAAAATTATATGTTGAGAAGTTCAAAGGCCTTGAATTAAAGAGACTAAAATGAAGATATGTGTAGGGTCTTAAAATGCTAACAACAGTTAGAATCCACTACATCATCACTGGTCCGCTTTGGAATTTTCCATGGATGTACCTCAAATATTTTCGAAGTTTTTCCGTTTGATAATGTATACATCTATGTAAGTTATTATCCTGTTCCACGAGTATCAGTTTTTCATTCACAAGACAAGTTTTGAAGGAAAATTTACTGAGTCTAAGATCCTGTGTATGGACACCCTGGGCTAGGGTATTGTTGTTTTACTCAGATGTTTCTCCTGGTTCATGAGACAACAACCTTTTCAATTTTGTAATACACAACTAGACTTGTTCTTCTCCTGTTACTTGTATTTCATATATGGTTATAAATAAAACTACCTCGTTCTATTATTAATGTCTCACTCCAAAATACGAATTAACAAAAATTACCATAAATATCATATCTTCCGAAAGACCATGCATTGATGCTCGAATGATGCAGCAATTTTTCATAGAAAATTCCATCAATCAGGTGCTACTGATTCGATGATCAATGTAAGTATTTTTTTAATAATTTCTTTTCGCTGCATGGGATAGACGCCAGGTGTTTTTGTAGCACTCTTTGTGTTATTTCTACTGTTGTTCGATGGTCTCGCTCAGGTCTATTATTATCTCAGTCATACCCTGAACAAGATCAACAATCAATTATAGTAAGTTTTCTTTGAGGAGAGGCTTCGGTCAACGGTGCAACAGAAAACGACTATCATGGATGGGGAGACCGAGCTATTCTTACCTGGAAAATAGCAGCATTTCAAGCAGTGAGCTGTGTATGTAAGTTGGGTCAATTACCACTTCATTGAGTTATCTGATAAGCATCTCTTTGTTATGAGGAGAAACACAAGAAGATCTTACCGTATTGATGTTCTAACGTTTTCTATTCCATTCGTTCAGTTTGAGAAGAACTGAAAGCGAAGTGGCTTATCAAAATCAATAGAAAATGACAAAAAGTGTGATAAAATTGAATGCACGCATTTGTGGCCAAAGTTGGAAAGAAACTCTAAATTTATCAAAGTTTTTTGCATGAAAACTTTCATACTTTTTTCATAATCTAATTGTCTTAGAAAGAAACTGTAACATGTGTTTTTATTTTAATGTTATTTAAATTCTTTGTAAAAATAAATTTAATAAGTTACTCAACTTAACATTGCATTTTTGCGCATACTGTAAAATTTAACCATCATTCCTTGAATATATTTTTCCAATTCAATTTTTCATAATTTATATTCTCATGCAGATGAATAAAGTCTATGGTTCTTGACAACAAAATTAACTCTTGCTTAATCACAAAAAAGGTAAATGGTAAATTGGTAAGGACCAGAAACTTCAGAGAATTTCTATTCCTCTAATAAAATCATCCCACTCTCACAAAATTGTAAATTACTGCATTGAAATAAAAAATTCGAAGACAGCCTTCACGACCTATTCCTGTATACTTATCGAATTGAGTAAGTACTTCTTTTTCTGCGTAGTGTCAACACAAAGGCTAAAATTTGTTCATTCGTTAACGCTCTGTGTTGAGCAAACTGAGTCAGGCTGTCCTCAGCTGTAGCAATAACCGTATAATTTTTCATTCATGATAGACCAAATTTACCTTCTATAATTTCAAAGATCCATTAACTTTCTAAAAAAAATTATTATTGATGCATTGTTTTTGCATTACATTTTTACTTCCTAACCTCAATCAGTTGGTGCCTGATCAGTTATCATTGACTGTGAGATACCATTATTTTTTTCTATTTTCTTTCACTGCAGCAATCATCATAACTACATACACTATACTCAACTTTGTAACGTTGTATTTTTTCATAGCGTACGCAGTTATTTATTCTCATATACCATTACAATTTCAGTTTCATTGATAATGATACCTGTATCCCGGAAAGTGTTCCGAAAATTCCCTCGATAATTCATAATGTTTGTAAGACTATTATTTACTATTCATCAATTGAGTAGGATTGCTGTCAACATCAACATGGTCTTCAAAAAGTACATAATCACCCGGAAAAGTATCACTTGTTTTGTAGTGCTTTAAAAGATTTTCTTCTCATGCACCGCTGGCCCGGCGCATCTAACAAAGCAACCGCAAGGTGCATAGATAAAGAAGACCAGGCAACAAAGAAGTCAGCGGATCGCGAGATGATGGGTGTTTCCGTATCATATAACGCCGCTGTGTCCGCTCTTTAGGGCCGGCCCGAATTATATATGACATGCGGATGGATAGTCGGATTTGGGCTTGCTCGTTTTGTGTGTAGAAAGTGTTCTTGTGGCTTCCTACTGTTGGCAATTATTTCCCATAAGCCTTTTGTTTAGTCGTGCAAAAACATGTCATGGATTCATCATTCTTGGTTAATCAAGATCCTTTGTTTAACGGGTGAAAATTTCAACGCAAATGTACATTACATTGTCTTATATGTCATACATTTTTTAGGTGGCACTGACTGGTGGTATTTTTTAGTTACCTTATACTTATATTAATTGCAAAATGGGACTTCACAGTCACTTATTTAACGGCGAATTTTAAGCTTTGCCATCGTTTTTAGGAAAATAATCAGATATGAATTTCGAACATTTAGAACAGCATTTCCAAGATCCTTCATTTTTCAAACAGCTTCTCAAATATTCCTACGCGTAGGACGCGTATCTTCTTCGACATTAAATTGTTTCAAAAACGTCAATGTAGAATTTCCAACGTCTTCTTGAACGACGGTTTTTTAAAACTTCACATATTTTCCCTAGCATTTGTAAGAAATGTCTGCCTCGCAAACACAAACGACCTCAGAAACTCTGGACAACAAACTACTTTTGTCGCATAATTCGCAGTTGGTGTTCTTACAATGCCTTCTTCAATGCACCATCAGCCACCCTTTCACTCAACATATCTTCTCAGAATAACGATCAAGTTTTCATTAGGATGCAATGAGAAAGCTGATCTAAGCCATATTGTAAAATTCGTGCTTTCGATTTATAAGCTTATGTGTATGATGATAGGATCCGGACATGATTCTAGAATTCATACGGTTGTTCTCCCAACTTATATTTTAATTTTGTATGCCTCTATAGTACTTTAGAATAATATTTTTTCATCGCACCAAATGTACTAAACGTTTAGTTAGAGCATTCAAATTTGTTTACAAGATTCGGTAATTTCGTTTCTCATTTTTATCGCTTTTCATATCTATAAACAATTTATCATTAACTGCTATATCTGATGCTTGCATCGAATTGAAACAAATATTTACTTTAAAGTAGCGTATGCCAAAGCTGTTACTAGGTAAACTTTGTAAACACCGCCCTTTACGAGTATGCCCAGTATAATAGCGCCTAATTATACAAGCCCCTGTCCGGCGTAAATTTATCCTCGCAGGTACTGTAAACGACGGTTCGTATGTGTAGAAGTGATGGTTCACATCATTTCATCAGCTTCAGTTGAGTGCTCGAGAACATTTCCTGCTATGGGAACTGAAGCCTTGTAATCGATGGGGCTGCTGCAGACATGAAGGTCATCTCGTATGAACGATCGAATTTCTTGACGGAAGCTCTATCATGCCCTGCACACTAAGAAAAAGTCAAGTCTTCTCAACGCAAATTGGAACCGTGTATGCTCCTGCGCTGAAATGACTATGATTACCCGAGCACCGATGCGTCGAAACAAAAATTTCTAATAATGATATTAAGTATGACAAAGAATTTTCAGGGCTGAAGAGCAGTTTCTAGGGCTACTACAGATTTTTATAGTTTTTTACATGCACTGACTGCTAAAGTGCTAGAGGCACCTAAGGTGAATTTCTGTGTAAGAGGCTAGCGGTATAGGCGTCATGCTTAGAAAATGTTAACAGAGCATCCATGAGAATAAAGTAATGCACTGCTTAACGTTTTTTTACATATTTCAAATCCAGGTTGTAAAATACACTACAACACATGCAGATAAACTACGTTCATTACATATGAGTCATATTTTTCGAAACCTTTGTTCAGACCATCTCAATTCTACCAAATATTTTATGCATTTATTATGAGAATATGAACTAAAGCAACTGTTTTGCCATTAGAAACTCTTTCTATAAAAAATGTGCATATGATTAACAATGATGACTGCGATCATATTGAGCTGCATATTTTTCAATTATATCCGGGCCATAATAGCCTAATCCAAAATTAAGCAAGAATTTTTCGTAGAGCCCATTGTCTTAACGTCATAAAGTCAATTAAGTTGTTTCGAAGATAGTAAGTGTAAAGGATCTTCCGATTAATCTCCCTCCATCAGGTTAGGAGGGCATTCCTCGGTAAAAAAATTGGAGTCACACAGTACCAGTGGTCGTACGTTGCTAATAATGAAGTGAAGAAACCGAGTATTAAGACAAACGAGGCACCTTTGAATTTCTTAAGTTGATTTTGAAAAATTGAGTACGTTTTTCGTGTCCAGATGAGTTTATAGTTAATATAACTTAGATCTAAATTTTAGTTAAATAACTGTTTGAACATACATAAACTTAGTGGTATTTCACCCGATTTTTCATGATCGTCTGTGTTAATGTACTGTTTTTCAATTTGAGTAATGTTTTCAAGAAAACTCATGTGGCCACTCAAGGATGAACAGTGAAAGTCCAATTTAATAGTTTTCAACATGTGAGGAGTGGCAAAAACTGCTAGTAAACACTGCAGTATGTAATTCGACGCCCTCGCGAGTATTTTACCATCTGCCAATAAAGTAGGTGGGCGGTACCCGGAAACGGCAAGTCTACAGTTCACTGAACCAGCCTCAAGGAAAACTGTTTTGCTGATGAGAGAGAATTTCAAAACTCGTTAGCGGATATTCATCTTGATGCGTGTATGCACTACTAGAGTCATCCGTGGGAGTAATCGTCTGTGTACTACTTTGAAAGTCAGTGAACTCAAGATTGTTGATCTTAATTTGAAGTGTCAATTTTCCTGGTCTCGTGTACTATTTCTTATGCACAATCAGGAAAACTTTTCATAATGCTCAGTTTTTTAAGGTGCTCATTTGCATTTTACTACTTTAACTTATCAAATTTTATTTTTATCATTATCACTTTGTTATTTTGATGGTATCGTTTCAATACAATACATTTCACCACTACGTTGGTTACTCGTCCTATGAAGATAGTATTATATGTAGTATTCTTTTGAACTCACATACTGCGAGTGCACGGTTCGTTTTGTGAGCTTAATAGAAAAACTTTGTTTGGGATATAATTTGATGTAAACTTTGTAGGTCGAAGAGAAGGTTCAGTTATTGCCACGTCTGCGGGAGCAAAGCGTGTTGTTATTTGTTTTGCTGTCGCTAGAATTAATGAAAAGACCCAGAACTTTGTTTATCAAATTCTTCCATAAATTACAAACATGAGATAATCGACAGTACGTAAACACAGTACTAATTCCTGAAACTTATTATTAGCTACCTGTTACCAATTTATATTGATGATGTATGACTTGTTTACTGTGTACACTGTGCATATTGTTTACCTGCATCATGCCCTTATAGTCTTCCGTAAAGTTTCGAGTTCTCTCGCCTCTGATCTCTCACACACGCTCTAGAACCTGACGAGCTATTTTGTGAAAATGCACACGACTAGTCCGTATTTCTTTGGCCAGCCTTTCTATTATAAATATGCGACGACTTAACGCTCTTTGCTTTGAGAAGCTACAAATAAAGTTACTTACATGTAATTCATAAAATGATTTGTTTTCTCTACTTTTTTATCAACATTCTAAAATCGTATCACGGATCAAGCATGGTAAATGAAGTATGGACAAAGAACTGAGGTGTGTCGTTATCAAACACAATTCAATGCAAACGGCTGTATGATCTCTAACGAAAACTTTCTCGTTCAGAGAACATCGAGTAATTAGTGTCGAACGAGTAAAAAAAATTTCATTGAGAGAATATCGAATAATCAATGACAAACGCGTGAAAAGTTTTCATTGAGGGAATATCGAGTAGTTAGAGACGTAAAAGTGGAAACTTCTTCGTTCAGAGAATGTAATTAGTAGCGAGTTGTAATTACAAACGAACTGGTCGAGGCTGTCCGTGGCAGTTTAAAAATAGTAAATCTTTAGTGTAACGAAAGATTTTACTCTGATTTTAAAAAGAAATACGGTCGTCAACTGACCTAACTCTGCATGCTTGATAACTAATCGTAATAGGCTAAAAATAAATTCAAATGAATGGCACTTAACTTTTGCATTTATTTATCATCTAAGGAAACTTTTACTGTGATGATAATTCCTCTAAGATTTAACCCCTTCAGCCACGGAGGAAAAATACTTCAAATTCCTTTCAAACAGTTTATTAATATTAGTTACCAGGTCATATAAAGTACAAATAAACTGAAACTTCCGTTGAAATTCCAAAGGGCAGTCCGAAATCATCTGTCCAATATATTGGACA
>VCRD01003284.1:52862-64666 GCA_006783055.1 Trinorchestia longiramus | reverse complement strand
AGATTTCTTAGTGTATGCATGGAATAAGCGACAGGGAGGTTGAATAGGCATTTTTCTTCAATGTGAAAAACTCTGGGATGCCATTCTGTTATATGTGCGTGTGTATTGGAGGGAATTGAAGGCCGTTACAAAGGCCCCAGCCAAACGCTGGCCCTCGATCTAAGTCTAAGTCTAAGTCCCCAGCTATACCAAAATGCGACAAACTCAAATCAAATGGATAATAAATTTAAATAGACACTTCACGGCAACCTACACAAAAGAGGCAGACCAGCAGGATTAAACGAGATTTACGTTGTCTAGACATCAAGCATCCAGTGAACGCCTAAATACATGATCACTAACTCCACATCCCGTATGGCACCACTTCTCATGAACTGGCTAAGTCTGGCTTGACTCACGGCTCACGCACGAGTTCGCACACGCTACCGGAACCGGAGTATCCTGTGTTCTCATAAATGACGTCAAAAACCTCTGCTTAATATTTTCTATTTCTTATGTATTAAATTAAAGTCCACGAACGACATCTTAACTGGAAATTCATAGAGTAACATGATAACTAGCTTCTTTTAGATAGTTAATAGGTAAAATTCTTTTTGCAGTAGAGTCTCTCCATCACAACCTTTAGCATTACTATTGGGTATGTTCTCCTCATATAACACGTATTATTTCTCAGTTAAGGGCTCACTTTTGTATAATAAACACGAAATAATGAAACCCTATCTTACGAACATTAACTAGTATATTTGTATCATAAACATTTTGCTTCGTAAAGTAGCAGGAGATGAAACTTTCCATGTTAGATTAAAATCTATAACAATAAAAGAAATCTGAAAATTTAGAGGCTTGAGACACAAAGATAAATATATCCACTCCAAGGAATAGTTTCATCCCCTAAATACTTTATTCAACTATAGATGTACTGTTCATCCTCCGTACACTCAAACTTTTTTAAAATTATTTACGATACTGCACCGCTTATAGAGACAAAAGTAGTAGTGTAGTAGTAGTAGTAGTAGTAGTAACAAAGGTTTGCCAGCGCTTCAGTAAATCCTACTATATCGCACCGAAGGTCTCGCATTATATTCATCGTCCCATCGATCACATCACTACAGTGACATAAACATACATAGTTATTATGTGGTATCATCAACACAATGTTCTACCGTAAGTTCACAAATAATTTAATCAATTACGCACTGACAACCATAGACACGTGAGATTAGTTGCCATGCTAAGAACGAGCAAAAAATTCATTTATCTGCTCGCATCTTTATTCTATAGGAGTCACGGAAACTATTTCGAAGAGCATCACAATAGAGAACTATTATGTTACATATGTATTCAGGGAGTAGCCGAGGCTCTCTCTGGAGGTTTCAGCTGCCTACCCATTTTTACGGCCGAGAGCAAATACCTACGCTAGAACCCCTTCAGGCATCAACGCAGGCGCGCTCGGCCGTATTGCCGTTTTATTTTCCAGATCGTCAAGATTGAGATTTGTTTCTCATTCTCAAAATCATATTTTTAAAAGAATATTACACGATTCAAGGAAAGTTCTCAGTGCATCGACATGGCTCAGGTTGCGCCAGTATGCCACGCAGCACTGCATCAGCGTCGTCACCGCGCAGTCTAGGAAAACACGTGCGCCGTACACTTGCATGCGATGGCAAACGGCCAGAAAATGCTCAACAGTCAAAGGGACCAGACATTGCTGACAGAGGTTGGGGAAGCAGCTCTCCGACAAAAAAGAAACCAAATAAATCTAAATGTTAGAGGAAATAATTTGCCCAAGTAGGAGCACACTTCCCACGACAAAAATAAACGTGAAAGGAATTCACAGAACACGATACACATTTATGGGCCAAGTCTGTCCTGAATCAGAGATGGGCTATTGAACCTTTGCATTGGACGTCTACAAAGCAGTTTTCTACGGGAACGTCTACAAAGCCTTTTCCGATAGGAACGTCTACAAAGCTGTTTCCAAGTAGAACGTCTACAAAGTTGTCTCTGATAAGGCCATTGAGAAAGATGTCCTTGATGGGAACGTCTACAGAGCTATCTCAGTTGGATGCAGATGAAGAATCATGAAGTAGATGAGAATTGTGCAAATGAAGAGTCGCAGCAGCAGGTGCTGCTTCATTAGATACAAGAAAATACCACCGCTTTTACATCATTTGTTTTAGAACTCATTAAATCATTTACTTAGCAATATTACCATGTGTTTTTACAATGTATGAACATTCTTAAATCGTGACACATTGTTAACACTTAAATGAGCTATAGCTTCAATTAAAAATTTCGTTCAACTAATACTGTAATGAATTAGACAGTAACAGCGTGCCACCAGTTAAATTTGTAACATTAAGCTGCCGCTAAGGTAAATAAAAAAATCATAGACGAAAAATATGCCTCTTGGTACAATATTATCACACTGTTGGCACTAAAAAAAAACTGAACAAAATTTGAACCGCTAACAATGTAAGGGCAATGTGCACAAACCATAAATAAACACAGCAAGGGAATAAGTGCCTCGACGGTTTTTTTCAGTTTTAAGAATCTCAATTGCGTCAATACTAGAGAATTATTGACATTTAATACACTGTAGTCTATAAAAAAACATATTGAATGAATGCCACGAAAAATAAATCCTTCTTTCACTGAGCACATACACTCGATAGCTTTGTTCAGTTTCCTATGGAAATAAAGTTCATTTTTAGTGTAGACAGCTACACATAAGGATAACAAATACACGAATAGTTTCAATATCTTGTACAAAATAACCTTTATAATTCAAACTCCTTTCACCGAGTACATACTCGAGTACAGAGCAACTCCCTGAGCTTATAAGAACACAATGACGGTAAATCAACTACAACTACACCAACCGAAGGAAACTCTCGAAAAACAGTGTTATCTATGAACCATGAGATGCCACTTGACCATGGCCAAGAAAAAGTATTCCTTTTGATAAGTCGTTCAGAGATAAACTGATGCTGATTGCGACTTCTTTGATAGCATCACATAAGACTAAGTGACTTCTAACCACACTATACACTCGAGCAGATGTGAATGTGGGTGGTAAGGTAGTGTTTATCAAGAGAAGCAATTTGTTGAACAATCTTTGTTAAGCAATACAATGCCAATTTCCTCAAATTAAAGTAATCAGTAATATCTGTTTCTTATCTGATAACAGGTTTCAAAAAGGTAAACATCTAAATAGTAAAAAAAAAGATTTTAGGATAATGGAGAACATCCTTCGAAAAAAGTTCAAACAAGTACATGTAAATAATCTCGCACAGATAAAAATAAAGTACACAAGATTAGCACAAGCTAACACAATGATTTTTGTAGTTTTGGCAACGAAAAAGACAAAAAAAATCATCTGAAGTATGCAATGAAAACGTGGGAAATGTTTGAAACAAACAAGAGTTTTCAAGATCATCTTCCTTACTCCAACAAACATCGATTGTTGTCTCTGTGGTGAGTAGTTCTGCAGCAAGAATGCAAATTTGATGAAACACACGATTCCATCTCGAACATTGTCGACTCTAAGTAGTAGTAGATCCTACTATATCTACTACAGCACTTCAGTAGATCCTACTATATCTACTATAGCACTTCAGTAGATCCTACTATACTATAGCACTTCAGTAGATCCTACTATATCTACTATAGCACTTCAGTAGATCCTACTATATCTACTATAGCGCTTCAGTAGATCCTACTATATCTACTATAGCACTTCAGTAGATCCTACTATATCTACTATAGCACTTCAGTAGATCCTACTATATCGCGCCGATGGTCTCGCATTATATTCATCTTCCCATCGATCACATCACGACTGATATGGACTTGTCGACGGACTTGTTTTTATCACAAAGATAAAAGCATAAATATTCTACAGAGCGAGCTGATCATCACGCTTCGGTACCCCAAAGAATAAAATCAACTTCATAAATGAAGCAAAGAATGTAAATAAATACACATGAAATGGAATTAAAAGTAGGGACAACATACATGAAATCGAACAATGAAGCTCATCCATACATTTATTCATACAATTTGAAAATATCTCTCTCCTTTCTCTTTGAATTTCAGGCAAACTTCCGCAGCGGTAGAAAAATAATTCTCAGAAATTCATTAAATAAAGATATGTCGGACATATCTATTAATTGAACATTGATTAATATTCAAGTAGCTTTTATTGATGTCAGCATAGCTGAAGCTGATTATGCATACACTCGATTAAGTAAAATAAAATTGACGAATGACTTCTAGAATTCCCTCAAAGCATATTCATGATAAACCACCAAATTTTTTATTTTTTAAATTCGCGCAAATGTTTTGCATTTAGTTACCTTCCATTTCGGCCTTAGACCTATCAACTAAATAATGAAATGCACTTGGTACCATAATAAATAAAAACTGTTAGTTTGATGAAGCTACGACTGGCATCAATTCGATCATCTACGCATGTGCTCGAAGTCAAGAGCTCGGTTCGCTATCACATGTTTTATTGCCTTCGCTACAGAGGTATTGTGAGCCCCCATTGATTGAGCCTTTTGTACCCTTACCCACGGGGCTTATTGTTCCCACATCGACGGGATCTATTATACCTCCACTGCCAGGGCCTATTGTACCCCCACTAACGAAAGGCTTGAGATCAATTCGTGGTAACCCATGATTATTCTTTAAAGAAGCCAAAATTTGTTTGAGTTTTTCTCTACGTGATTTATCTAAATGGAGGACCGCTGTAATACTGTCACCTTCTTCCTCGAAACCTTTACAACTTTCTCTAAAGAACGTGTTAAAATCCTCTTGAAATATCTTCTTCTGCTCCCTTGAGTAAGCTGAGAAAACATCGATGGGGATATTTTTGTACACGCTCTCCTGGTTTCTTTCCAGGACCTCTGACTCCACTTGCCCTTCCGTTCCTTCAGAAGACACAGGCTCTCCAGTGGCCTTCCAACACGGACCAGCATTTCGGAAACTGCACAAATATTGAGTTTAAATTAACTGTATGACCGAATATACCAGAGATCTGGTATTATTACAAGTTTACAGTGATCAACAGCAAAAGTTCTAAAGAACCGCTGACTATGATAGACGAAATAGATAAGCAAAGACAAAGTTAAGTTTGATAAAGGATTGATTATAGAAAATCAGAAAGAAAAAATTAAAAGTGATGTCCGTGAAAATGAGCATTAATGGAAAAATCGCAGAATAATACTTTTCAAGAGGCATGTAGCATTTCAACAGCGAGTATAAAGCTGCAACCTACATAAATGAGAACATTTTTACATTAAAGTGATTTCAGTGAATCATTTTGTGCACACAGTGAAGTATGTTCCAGTATACGAGTCCAAACACATGTTTTTTAACTTACACGAATATGGCGACATCACAAAAATAAATTGATCTCCAACGACATTATAGAAAAATGAATAAACGTCGTTAATCAACGAAGGTTACTGGAGTGTTGAATGCAGCCTTTATATTTTTAAAACTAGTTTCTGCATGCCAGTGCACAGACTCGGGTGATAAAAGTAAAATATACAACGTATCCCAAAAAAATGTTCTCAGTGTCTTTCGATTCAGGTGTTTATAGATAGACAAAAGCCTACTAAGTTGAATAGACAAATATGACATTGAATTTGAGAAAACTACACATCATAAAATAAAACTTTAATATTCTCCCCCTAGTAATAGGCTCCCCCACTGACAGAGAGAGAGAGAGTACATGTTTTTATAACACTGCATTTTGTCTCAATCCTTGTTCTCAGCTGCTGTTTCCGAAGAGCAATCCTACCTCGCTATACATATAACATAATATGTTCTCAAATAATAATGTTCATAATATGTTATAATATGTATACCAAATATCTGTGTCAAGGTCCGACAGACTACAACTGTCCTGTTCTCGTAGCAGCCACACACCCTACAAGCACAGCTCAGATGTTCTCGTAGCAGCCACACACCCTACAAGCACAGCTCAGATGTTCTCGTAGCAGCCACACACCCTACAAGCACAGCTCAGATGTTCTCGTAGCAGCCACACACCCTACAAGCACAGCTGAGATGCTTCACACAGATTCCTGACCTCTTTCCATAAGAGTAAAAACCTTTAGAAGACTACACAGACCTTGCAGCATACAGACATAACTACAACGTCGCATTCATATGAGTTTTGGTGTGACAGAGTTAGAGTGATTGCCATTTTACGGAGTAGTAATTAAAAAGACTAGGAATGAGAAGCAATTGTTTTGACCCTCAGACTATTCTATTTTTCTTAGGTCAGAATTTTAGAAAGTGCTAAGGAACAGAAACAACTGTTTTAACCTTTGAACTATTTCTACTGAGTCACAACTTAAAAAGGCCAGGAATGAGACAACTGTTTTGACCTTCAGGCTTTTTCTGCTAGGTCGAAATTTAGTAGATTGCGTCATTCAACGTGCCCGTCGAGTGTAGAAAAAATACAAAAATATGCCATACACTGAGAAGTAGAGAAAATTTCTCATATGATTACATCTTCTCATAGGAATATAATAAGGAAAATGGCTGATCTACATATAAACAAGTGCAGTTTGAGTGAGTAGACATGCAAACGCTAACAATTTTTCTTTAATCCCGACCAACTCTGCCAACTTACAGTTACTTCTATTGCTTGTGCCATGAATAATTTATTTTTTGAGTTAGTGAGTGATGGGTGTTCACAAATGAGCACAGGCTTGCGTAAAACTTCTGGTCACAAAATACTGTATATTTTAGATTAATTAACAGCTAAATCACAGGCCATCGACAACAACAACAATTAAACTCTGAGCTTTTTAGTTTCATTTAGTCAAACTTTACAGAGTAACTTCATCAAATACATCTAAAGGATTTGACCACAATAATTAAACTCGGAGCTTTTTAGTCCCATTTAGTCAAACTTTACAGAGTTACTTCATCAAACCCATCTAAAGGATTTGACCACAATAATTAAACTCGGAGCTTTTTAGTCCCATTTAGTCAAACTTTACACAGTAACTTCATCAAACCCGTCCAAAGCTACCCACCATCGCAACCATCACAGTATGAAGCGTGCAGCGAAAACCAAAAATTTTAAAACCGATGCCCTCACTCACCCTAGTCCTCGCTTGTCCGTAGGCTTGCGGTGCGCAGCCACAATGATGTTAGCCCGGCCACCACGGTCTCGTCCTAGCCCCTCCCCGTCTCTCCACCCCAGCGACTCCAGTAGCTGCCTGCCCACGCCCCGTGTGTGGCGCTCGAAAGCCCCGATGTTTCCTGTAGGAGGGTTCATTTGAGCTGGGGCAACATAGGCACAATTAAAGGCAAGGTCATGTAGAGGACTAAATCTTAAAATTGTATCTCAAGAGGCATTGTTATGGCAATACACGCACAATTAAAGGCAAGGTCATGTAGAAGACAAAATCCTAACATTGTATCTCAAGAGGCATTGTTATGGTAATACACGCACAAATAAAGACAAGGAGAAGTAAACTCTAAAATTATAACTTGCATTTCAAGATTGATGGAGTTTTTGAGTTGATGAGAACACTCTTATTTTAAAAAAAAGGCATTTGGATAACTAAAACTCCAATTTCACATGTTAAGCGTCAAAAATTCACACAGCTGAATGTGAACATATTTCTTTGGTGACAGTGGCCTAAGAGTTGAACTAAAACGGTCAACAAATAGCATGAGTATTTTCCAAGATACGGTACAGGGATTTACTACGTTCACCAGCTTGGTCGACTGGTGAGCGAATCTGCTTTCGAGCGGGAAGACCCGGGTTCTAATCCCG
The DNA here is from genome assembly GCA_006783055.1 of Trinorchestia longiramus. Lineage (NCBI taxonomy): Eukaryota > Metazoa > Arthropoda > Malacostraca > Amphipoda > Talitridae > Trinorchestia > Trinorchestia longiramus. The sequence goes on along the minus strand of VCRD01003284.1, from coordinate 56,859 downwards.
CTGCCGACATGGTTGATGCGGCTAGAAATACGGCATGGGACTTGGGTAAACAACCGAATAATTATCGAAGTAATTATCCGACCCAAGAATGGGCCAGAAGGTTCGTTCCTATAGCCTTATTCTATTCTAAATAATAAATTTATGAAACAACACCAAAGCACTAGAGGTGTGATAGCATGAACTTGAAGCTACATGAAAGCAAGAGACAAGCTGACTAAATGAGCTTTCAAATTCTTGTGCTGGAGCTATTTTATCTCCTTGGTAAATACCTTTACCTTGGAAATAAATAAATGACATGTGAAAATTATATAAAGGAATTAGGATAAAACATGCTTTTCACCACAAAATTGAACTTTCTGTCAGAGTTACTTAATTTGGAAGCAAACTTTTTACCAGCAACAGCACTAAACTCGCCAATATTCTTTCCGAGTACCTCAGAAGAAGAGCGGTGATAAAATCAGACACCTTCGAGATTTCAAGACTACAACAAAGCACAGTCGTGTCAAATTGAAGAGGAAAAAGAATCACACAGTTGGATACTAATAGTTTCAAATTCATGAACTCATTCAAGAGAGTCTTAAACAGATGCAACAAAAGCACATGACACGTATTTTCAGTTGCACCTAAAAGGGATTTGGTCTTTAAATTTAGCACGAGCAATGAAGAATCAATTAATATAGCGAGTAAGGAAGACAGATATATGAATATTACAAAGTAGGGCCCTCATGTCATTACAAGAAATGAAAAAGAGAATAGCAACTAAGTCGAGTTTCAATGACAAAAAAAGTCCACCAATTTACTTTTGCGAGCATTACGCCGGGCTGTCTTGGTGGCAGGTATGGGCTCATCATCTGTCCTTAAGTCCACCAGCATTCTACGTCTGGCAGCATCAGGGCTCAAGCTACACGGAACAATGAAGGGAGATGTTGTCGTGCGGCGGCGTTTGTATTTGGGTGCTGTACCAGACGGAGGACCAAAGCAGCTCTCATCAGCACCAGCTCGTAGTCGATCCATTCTATCCATGTCTTGTCGGCACTCAGCATCATAGTCACCAGGACCTGAGTCAACATTGAAAACAAGTTGTGGATTAACCCGTTCGTTACCATTGGGTTAATATGTCCCAAACAAACTTTAAAAATCATTCCCTTTAGTCCCATATTCTGAATGTTTCGTTCAAAATTACGGAAAAATTACATGGGGATTATTAAAGATAAGTGGTAATTTACACAATGTTTTGATCACTATGAAAATAATTTGTTCGTGAAAGGGCTAATGGAACTTGGATATATACCCAAGAAAGGGCCAAACGGCTCGTTCCTATCACCTCATTCTATTCTATTACACTGAGGAACACAAAAACATGTGATCCGAAGAGTTACTGTAAAAAATCATATTCATAAAAATAATGTAGAGAAGAAAACAGGAAGAAACAATTGTAAAGCAGTAGGAACCTACTAGAACGACGCATCAGATAACACACGCAAGAAAATAATGCAAACCTTACATCTACAATTACGTCAGAAGCAAGGAAATACAGGGTGCGGCAACATAACTTCTCTTTTTCAGAAGAAGTACCTTCCAAAAAAGGAAGTTATGTTGCCGCACTCTATATTAGGGCGAGGACACTCACGTCCACCGTAGTAGCCTTGCATGTCCACGTCCCACTCGTCTGTGGTCCGTTCATCAAAGCCACCCTCCTGTTCCCTCCAGTACGCCGCGTCTGTGTGGAAGTTCAAACCGGAGCCACCCTTCTCCCACACAAGCTGCTCACACACAGATAACATTACTTTACGAACTTTAACCCTTTGAAGCACAAGATTTGAGGCCCACCAAGCAACAAATGTATCTAAATTGGTGGGTTACTAGCATCCCACCCTCCCCTAAAGGGTTAATCCACAGCAGCGATGATACAGGGTGCAAAATGATCATCTGGGAAAATGGTGTACAACAGCACACTTTAGCACACAACTCCTAGTTAGTTAGAATTTACAATGTATCATAGATTTTTTATTATGAATAAGACATAATAAACAGAAGTAATAATTGGAAAAAAGGATGTCATATATAATCTACAAGTAATACCTTAATAATGCTTCTGAATTGAGTTGTAACAGTTGCCACAAGTTTAGTAATAGTAAAACGAAATTAACTAAATTTGTTTCTATATTTATACAGTAATTTTTAGCACAAAATATTGGACGCATTTCATTTATCACCTACAGCTGAATACCAAAAAAAATTTATTTGTCATTTTTACAGAATAATCACATTTCATCAATATACACCCACTCTATTATGCTACTAGTAAAGAAGGCAAATTTAAATCTGTCACTTTAGTATAAAATATACATTAAGCTACCAAACACCTGGATAATTTCTGCATTTACAATATATATATAAAATAACATATGGAGGACGGGCAGATATCTCCAGCAACTCACCTCAATCTCTTCCTCATATCGCATCTCCTTGAAGCATAAAATATACATTAAGCTAAGAAGTACTTAGATAATACCTGCATTAACAATATAAATAAAAATATGTACATATGGAGGTCGGGCAGACATCTCCAGCGACTCACCTCAATCTCCTCCTCATATCGCATCTCCTTGGCACTGCGCTTCTCATCGATGGTGTCTCTGAATGCTTCTGATCTCTCCCATTCTTCTACATCAGAACCATCCTGAACACAAAATTCATACATTAGCAAACAAACATTAAATTCATACATTAGCAAAAAATTGAATTCATACATTAGCAACAAAAAACATCAAATTCATACATTAGCAAAAAACACATTAAATTCATACATTAACAAAAAAAACATTAAATTCATACATTAGCAACAAATAAACATCAAATTCACTTGAAGAGTAATTCACTTCAGAGTTGTTACTCACACCTTGACTAGATCTCAAAAACATATAATTATTTATTTGTGGTGGTATTAATATATTCATAATTTGACATGTGTGATGAGATAATAACTGAATTGATTAAATATTCTTGAACAGGCTTACCTCTGATGCTTTCATTGCAGTTAAAATAGAATAATTTCTCATCCTCTTCCTCTTTCTACTTTTCTCTTGACTCCTGTTTTTACTCAGTGGATCACAAAATTCTACTTTTCCAGCACCATCCAGTTTAGAATGCACTTCTTCAGTATTAAGGTGGTCATTAACCTCAGACTCGGTACCACAGGATGCAACAGTAGATCTATCTTGGGAATCCTCCCTTGAGTTGTCACTGGACAATTCATTTCCAGTATTTGACAGACTTGCTTCCACATGATAAGAAGTGTCCATCAGGCAACGTGGAGGAGGGATGGCAGCAAAATTCCAATTAGACCGTAGTTTAGGGACTGGCTTTTTCTTATCAAACAGCATTTGTGTCATAGACCTGGAATGGAAGAATAAGCATCACTAAGTAATAAACCTTAAAACCATAATACATCAATAAGAAATAAAAATTTGTTACAATAAATCAGAAACACTGTAGGAACAATCAGAGACATTGACTTCAGCAGTATATTATAGAAACTTATTTAATCACATGCATAGAGGTGTTTAGGAATAGTGGAAAGATCATCAGTAGAGGAGAGGACAAAGTTTAATAAATAGAATAGATTTAAGCAATATGAAAGAACATGAGTGGAAAACCAGTGATATGGAGCTATCTCCAGAAGTAAGAAATAACAATGACTAAAAACTTAACTAATTTTAGCACTGATTCATACAAAACATACCTAAAGTATTAATCATAATAGCTTTACTATATCAGATGGAATGTACTGAGACTTCAAATACAACATGCAACTAACCCTTTCTTTGCACGAGCATCTTCAATTTTCTTCCAGAGTTGAGGGCGTGCTGCCTGTATTCTGGCAGCCAGTGCTGCAGGTGGTAGTTCAGCAAGGAACAGCTCTGTGAAGTGCTCCAGAGGATCTTGTGTGCTGCTGCTCAAGTTCACCATGCTTCCAAATTTCCAAAACTCACTC